>OU015490.1:171786974-171789474 GCA_907164885.2 Dolomedes plantarius
AAAGCCTAAATACTTTCGGAAGAAAAGACACTTTTTTTGCCCTGAGATTTTGTAAAATACAATTTGTTTGAAAAAAAATATAAAATATGTTGCTACAAATTAAAGTTCTGGTTTAAAAAACTACGTATTTTTAGGCCATTTTTCCCAAAATTCCACGTCAATTTGACGTTATATTCTTGATTCCACTTTCAGGATTAAAACACTCCGAAAAGCGTATATACTTTCGGGAGAAAACACCTTTTTTTTTTTTTTCTCAGAGTTTTTGTAAAATACAATTGGTTTGAAAAAAAAATATGCTGCCACATATTAAAGTTCTGGTTTAAAAAAACTGCGTATTTTTAGGTCATTTTTCCCCTATAAATTCCACATCAATTCGATGTCATATACCAAATACTATTTCCATGATTAAAATACACATAAACCTTACTTACGTTAACAACAAAAAAGTTAACAGTTAAACATGTCATCACAAGTTTTATTCATCTGTCGTTATCTTTCAAGAGAATCCTTTAAATAACTATAACCGTAGGAATATGCGTACAGTCGAACCTCCATATATCGAACTTCCCTATATCGAAATTTTCTATATATCGAACTCTTAGCGAATCTCCATGTTCATTACATAGGAAAATTGTTCCTATATATCGAAAAAATCTCTATATATCGAAATTTTTTTCAAGACAAATTGGGAGATTTTATTCCACTTTAGAATAAAATCTCCCAATTTTTGGCATTTGAAACAATACGTCGTGGACTTCAATTCGCGGAAAATGTCCCTGATGAAGTTTTTAGTAGACTGAATAAATACGAACATTTCTTTGAACTTTCCGCAAAACTGGTTGTTCAGCAAGATATTCGTAGTTTTTTTTAAAAAAGAATGTAACTGTGATCATTGTCTGCATTATTGGTTTTTTTTAAGATATGTAGTACTCAATAAATCTTTCATATTAATTCATTTTTTAGTTATTAACTTTCATTTAATGGGATTCGCATATAAAGTAGAAATGGAGTTTCGTATACGAAAATTAGCTTTAATGTTTTTTTTTTTAGGAAAATTATAAGCTCAATTCTACATATATCGAAATTTCTATATATCGAATTTTTTTCCTGCAATTTGCCACTTCGATATATGGAGGTTCGACTGTATTTTTTAAATCAATCAATTGAATAAAAAAAAGATAGAAACGGAAAGGAGCAATAATGTTAGAAGCGAAAGCCCTTTCTCTAAAACAAAAGAATCCCGATTCTCACAGGTTGTATTACTTCTCAAATACCCAGAAAGAATTAAGCCGTAACAGAGATACATTAGGAGAGACACTTGACAGTCTTCGTAAGCCACATGACAAACAATGGGGCACGTGGTCACCACGTGTGACGTAACGGATCGTCCGGTCACAGCTAATTGGCCCTAACGCCGACCAATAAAAGAAGCCTGACAGCTGCACGGAAGGGCTATTTTTAAAGGCAGCGATTTTCTTCTAGCTACACGGGATCCAAGCCGGGAGGAAAATTGATTGGTTATGTACTAGAGAGAGGGAGCAACGCCGTCTTCGGGCTATTGAAAAGTTTTAAAACAATTTATTTTTTAAATCTTTTTCCGGTCAGTGAATAACGTCTTTAGAGATCGAAATAAGTTTTTGGCATTATTATTATTATTTATAGTACCGTGCATGCTCTGAAAACTTCTGGCGAGCTTGGCAAAACTAGTTTAACGCCAAGAAACTCCCAAACATACTTTTTTACGTAGTGAATGTAATTTTGGCATCTCTTTTTGCCGTACAGTAAATAAATATTAAACATGCAAGCATTGGCGACCACTTAATTAAACAAAGAATCCTTACGATCACAACCCAAACCAATAGTTTGTGCAAAATCTAAATTTTATGCCAATATGCTGCCAAATGCATCCATGAAATTAAATTTGATTTATAAAAAAAAATTTGCTACCATTAATTCACTCTACGATCTCTGTTGTAAGACCATCTCGACATCACAACTTTTTCGCAGAGGTTTCAATGATTTACCTAGCATGTCAGTTTTAGAATATTTATTTAATTTATTTCTTATTACTTCGAACTTCATATCTCAGTTTCCGTAAAAAATTCAAACATATAAATTTATTGAACAAATCGAGAAAAGTTAAAAAGAATACCAAATCAACATATTGAAAACCATAATAGACACCTGAAAGTTCCACAGGTGCTGTAGGAATTGATTTACACTCAAACAACTACCTACAAATCCAACGATTAGTAATCTGAAACAATTAGATTAGGCGAAATTTACCTATACATTTAATTAAAAGGAAACTAACTGCCTTAGTACTCATATTAAAATTGTCCATTGAAATCACACTTAAATTTGACTAAACTTATATAACGCACATTTACAAAAGCAACTTATAAGTAACTAAACCGAAGATTGATAATTTACTAATCTACTCCTGCACAATTGTAACATTTTGTTACGTATGTATGGTCATAATTACCCGTTGAGCTTG
>OU015490.1:171794474-171821974 GCA_907164885.2 Dolomedes plantarius
CTCAACGCAGGCTATGGTGTAGTTATTAGTCAGTTTCCGCTCCTATAGTAGTTACTAATCTATTTTGACAGCTGACCAGGAATTTACGCACCTGTTTTGGTACCCAAGGCGGTCCGAGAGGGGGAAAAAAAAAAAAAAAAAACGCCTCACAGGTTGTTTAACGGAACCGACAGACCTCGCGTGTTCGTATTTCACGCACGTGCCGCTCGCGTGACGTCACGGTCAGATGACGTCACGACTCGTCAGCTGACCAACAAGCCATAGTATTGCGGCAGAAATAAAAGGGGTCGAAGCGAAAAAGGGTTTTAATACCTTGCAAGTTACCGACGCGAGATGGATTAATCAGACAGTGTGTTTCTGGCAGTTTTTTTTTTTTCTGATCTTCTTAAACGTTTCTTTCTTAAAGTGATAGAATTTTTTTTCGTCCGCTTCGATAACACAGAAGGAATCTCTAGCAATGGAAGTTAGAAAAGGCTTTATAATTCCACTGCCGTCTTTGCCGTAACCAACGACCAAGTATTAATTTTTATGAAATGAATTTTTAACACGTGCTGCATGAGAAACTGATATTAATACACAGAGAGAAACAATTAGAATAAAAAATATATATATATTTGCATTTTGGAGCAGTAAATTAGTTCTTTTACTTACAAAAGAGACGTGAAAAGAATATTTAAAAATGGTCTTTTTGAGAGGTTAAATATTTTTAGAAATCATAACACATAGGGGAAAAGCGAAAATTAATTTGTGACGGTAACGCGTGACTTGCAAAGAAAATTGGTTTAAAAAAATATATTCAAAATTCTATACAAATCCTAGTTATTAAACCTCGACTTTAATAAATTACAAATAAAAAAAAAAGAAAAAAAAAGAGAGAGAGAGATTCTACGAGTTCCCGCGTGTAGACTACAGTTTCAGTTGCAGTTAGAAGCTTCTTGACTTGTATTTCTAGAACATAACAAAATAAATGCTTGGAAGGAAATTAAAATTGTAAAGAACGCCTGAAAGGTTCTGGGTTAAACGACTGCTTCCCTAGACCGGGATTCGAATCTGGTCTTCAGGACACCAGTATGCCCCTAACTGAACTATCCAGGCAATGAAAGGAAGCCTTAATTTTTAAATTATATTCCACTTATTATTTCTCCAGCACATTTTTTTACGATTCTGCTACTGGATATATATATATATATATATATATATATATATATATATATATAGTGCCATAACTAGGCAGGGACAACCGCTCAGGGACCACTTGGGAGGGGGGGCCCAAAATGCTGTAGTTGTTTTATTATTTTCCCAAACCTAATTAATTAAGGGGTCCAAATGCAAATTCTCGCCCAGGGCACAGGAATGGATAGTTACGGCTCTGTATATTTATATATATGTATATATATATATTAATTATATATATACAGTCGAATCTCGATCTATCGTTTTTCAAGGGACAGGATAAAATGAACGACACATACGGAAAAACGATGGATCCGAAAACGATCAATCGAGATTCCACTGTATATGTATATATATATATATATATATGTATATATATATTGTGAAACAAAAGATGACCGCAAGTTCCAAAAATTAACGAAGCACGCATTGAAAAATAACTATAAGTATAAAACTTTATAATAAAATTCTTAGTTTCAATAACGCTGTAACGTTTAATAAAAATATCCTTTATAAATGATGTAATAAACCGTCAGATAACGAGGTTATAGGCGAGATAATGCCGAACTCTTCGCTCTTGGCACTCGCCTTCAATCCATAAAGTGTATCGGTCGCGGTCGCCGTTAAAATCTAAACAAATATTAAAACTCACTGTAGTATTTTCAAAAATCGAGAGTTTTAGAAACGCATGCCTCGTACCCGGAGTCTCGTGAATCTGGCCAGAAAGTTACGCACGCACGAAGAAAAATAACACGAAAAAAAAATACCCACTCCTTTCAAATCATTTTCCATTTCCCTGCATTCGCCATGACAATGTCACCGTAAATCTGGGGTCCTGGAAAACATACGAGCATTCGGTAATGCGACATTTTTGATAAAGAGGGAATAAACATACGCGCACCGGAGGGAGAGTGGGGTGGGAAGGGGTACAGGAATTTGTTTTGTACAGGAAGAGAGAGAGAGAGAGAGAGACACACAGAGAAGGTATTTCGAATGGGGGGAGGGAAGGTTCATCTCGCATATCCGATTTTAAAAATTCATGCCCAGGAAAAGAGTGTAGGCTTCCAAAACAAAAGGAGGAAGACTTCGGATGTATCAAAGTTAATTTTTCGAAACGGGACTTGAAATTTTGTAATGTTGCCTGCCTAGCACGGCACGCGTATACGGACGGCACAGCACTCAAGAGCGAGTAGCGAAATTTGCGTTCAGTGTTAAATGTCTATCTGAAATGAAATGCTTTTATGCTACCCAATTCCTTCGTCTTTAACTGGGAAGTCAAATGTTACGCATGTGAAGTGACAGGGTAGATTTGATAAACCCGAATGGTATGTGAATATTGAAGCATATTTATGCTGGGTTAAAGAACAAAGAACCTTTCATGTTTCGGTTTCCTCATATAGGGTAAGTTCAACGCCCTGCAGTCGAATATATACATTCTTTATGAATATTATTAGAATAAAATGATGTTTCCAGAACGTTATGATTGAATACAAAGTAAAATGCACAGTTAAAATTGCTTCCAGACGGAGACAAACAAAACGTTGCATTAAATTACGTAATAAAATATAACTGGGAGAAGATTAATCTAGAAATCTACAATAGAAAATGGATGAGTACATTTCTTTTCTTCATCAGTAGTGCCAGCAATGTCAAAGGATTACTTGCTATTGGTCTAATGGTATTGTGGGTACTTCGAATAGACTAACAGTATGAAGGGACTTTCATGCTTCCAACTAGTGTCATATTTACAGTTCATTTTCCGTCATGATACATACATACATACATATATATATAATATATATAAACAGTATAATTTCTCTAGCCGGCCACCACTTTTCGGATCCATTAATGGTTGCTATTAAAAACTACACCCCTGTTCGACAACCACCCCTGAAAACGGCCTTTTTTTCCGGAACCATGATTGGCCACCATAGAAAAGTTCCACTGTGTATATATAAACATACGCGCACCGGAGGGAGAGTGGGGTGGGAAGGGGTACAGATGAATATATATATATATATATATATATGATTATATATATATATATGATGATTATATGATGATTATATATATATATATATATATATATATATATATATATATATATATATATATATATATATATATATATATATATATATATATATATATATATATATATATATATATATATATATATAAACAGTATAGCTTCTCTAGCCGGCAACCTTTTTTTTGGATCCATTACTGGCCGCCATTAAGAAGTCCAACCGTAATCGGCGACCACCCCTTGAAACGGCCACTTTTTTTCTAGAACATGACCGGCCGCCAGAGAGAAGTTTCACTGTACATCTCTCTCTCTCTATATATATATATATATATATATATATATATACATACGTAGATAGAGAGAGAGATATGTATGTGTACGTATGTATATACACATGCAAAGATGTCTGCCCTTATACAGGTAAAAAAGTAACGAATTCGTCCTCATTTTAGTATACTTTCTGTTTTTAAATATGCAAGGAAACAACTTCCCCAGGTTTTAGGCCCTAAGATTTTATTTTCCGAACAGAAAAATTTGGCTAAAAGCCTCCATTTTCATTATTATTATATGTTTTTTTCTCTGCAGCAGCGCTATGACTTCGACATTTCCCAACATGCATTTCTGCATTTCAAATGCAAAGGGGGAAGCCATAACACAACGATATTTTTCATCTAAGACTCAGAAAAAAAAGAGCAAAAAATAAAAAAATAAAACAAAAAACACAAGAGCACACTCCGGCAGTATAAAAACTCTCTATATACCTATATGCAAATACAATTTACTAATGGAAAGACGAATTTGTTTAAAAATTCTAGAAGAGGAACGAAGCAGAAGGCTAGGTGTGTGTGTGTGGGGAGGAGAATCTGAGCGGGTAAAAGCGATGTAAGGGTTGCAACAGGGGGTGGGAGAGAAGGGAATCGGGAGTCCCTGCAACAGTCAATTCGGCAGCAGGTAAATCGATTTAAAAAAAAAAGAAAAAGAAAACGAGGGAAATCGATGCAAATGAAAATTCGATACTAAAAATCGTTTTTACGCGTATCGATTCCGGGGATAAGATGCAAGTTTTAAGGCACTTTTAACAATCACAAAAGCATTACTGTGTACTTGGAGAGTTTTTAAGTATTTTATGAAATTTATGATTATGCCGGATCGATCCGCCGGTTAATTTTTGATACAGAAAAATCGAGTCAGGAGATGTAAGTAACAAACGACTGGTTCTCGTAATGTAAATAAGACTGTAATATTCGATGATGGTATTCCGGAGAGTATTGTTACCTTTAACGTAAAAAGTAAAGAATCGATTTTTTTTTTGTTTACTCGACTTTAAGAAAAATTAGTATAGTCAAAGTGCTTTATACTGCTTTTACAAGGAAAGTCTTGAAAAATTGCAAACGTTACATTTTATTATCTACTCTATTTAATTATAAAATTTGACAAAAATTAATGATTTCAGATTATACATTTATTTAGAGTTACTTTAATGCACTTAAAAAATTAATCAAATAAAAACGTGTCCGCAGGAAATTTGTAAAAGGTAAATATGCATACTGGTTTAAGCTTTAGCGCATAACAGTTTATACTTCACGTGTAATATAACGTGCACTTTTAAAATATTTTTAAAGAAAAGTCTGGAGGTCTTTTACGAGTAACAGCCATTTTTTATTATCTATTTGATTTCTTATAGTAGAAAAATTATGAGAAAGATCATTAACTCAAATTATATACAATTATTTAGAACTATTAAATATTTAACCTTTTCCTTACGGGGTGGGATAGCATGTATCCCAAGAATACGGAAGAATGAATATATATATATATGTTTATATATATATATATATATATATATATATATATATATATATATATATAGCCCCCTTTATGGCCGTTCTTACAAATGGGGTATGAAATTTCCCGTTTTAAAAGAGGGAATCGGAAGAATGGGCCCCATAAACTGAAGGTTAAAAATGGATGCACCTTGACCCCCGGCGCCACCTCAATTTAGACCAAGCACCTTCCGTGACGACCTCTAGTGAGTTTGTACCCTCTTCCGACCCACATACCACACGGAGGGCCTTTCCAGCCAACGGATATAATATGCATACAACCGGCATGAAAACGAAGGCATTCAGAGGCCTTTGGGGATTCGAACCGAGCACCCGACGTGCAGAATACCAACGTGCTAACCCCTAGGGTGCCACGGGCTTCGGAGGATGGATATACAAGTAGAAAAAAATTACAAGGAAAAAATTCAGAAGTATTTCACAGAAAATGTTTCTATTTCAGCTAATAACGTTGATTAATTTATGTAATGTGACATAATATACGTAAAGGTCATATAGTCTACACAACCTTGAAAATAATAGCGAGGTAATGCGAATAAACGACATGATGAAAGATGCGAGAATGCATTTAAGAAAAATAATCATAAAAGTACAAAATTTTGCATTCTATTTGCAGGGAATAAAGAAATGTCTGCTCTTATTTTTTCCTTTTTGTTAGTTCGGACGGTACTGGGTTGAATTTTGCAGAAATCGGAATCAAAGTTTTGGAAATTTTTTTTTATCGTAATCTTTCTTACACGAATCTATCTTCCGTAGCAAATGATAGGCATTGAGACATTTAAAGATCCAACTCAGAATTAAAAAGAGGCAACCGGAATTGCATGGAAATCAATGGCGGCTTGAGGGGGGGGGGGCAGTAGGGACAATCCCAACCCCCCAAAAAAAGCCCGGCGTACTTTTCTTTTCACAGACTAAAATTACATAATCGCAGACCTAATGCTAAATGAGTTTAAATTTAAAATGAGACGATGCTTAATTCTTATATATATATATATATATATAACCCTAAGAACCGACGTTGCCCCCCCCCCCCAAAAAAAAAAAAAACTCTGGACTGGAGCCGCCCCTGATGGAAATTGGCCCCATATTGAGACAGAAAGCCAAGATGGCCATTCTGAAGACCTTGGTTTACCGTCTAGGCATTCTCTAACTCCTCCGGAATAAAGCTGAATTTCTATTATAAATTGTAATCTACAATAATGCTAGTCTTGCCTAATCTACAGCTATTTTAAGCGAATATCTTTTTTTAGATTTCTCTAACCTGATTTATAACTATTTTTATGCTGATTACCCAGGTAAAGACGTCACTAGGACGTCTACTATTGTGTCTCCAAGGTGACACGATCCTATAGCGAGTGTAATACAGTAATTTTTTTTATAAAAAGTTTTCGTTAACACACGAACAAAATAAATAAAATAGACACGGAGTACACCTATAAGAAGAAGAAAAAAAAACATCGAACACATAACCGCGTAAGGCACATACACCGGCACGGACATGTATAATAAGACGTTTCCAAATCGTCATTGCCATTGCTGTACGGGTACAAAGCATGTGATGACTACGGAAAACATATTCGACACAAGGCCGTCATGTCGGGAAAAAAAACACGAATAAAAAACATTTCTCCGTCAATAAAAAAAAAACAGCAATTGCAAAAATGCATGAATATTTCAATGCATAGTAAAAAAAAAGAAAAAAAAGGGAACGGGGAGTTATAGTGTACACGTACGGGGCCATAAATTAGAAGGGGTATTTCATATGAATCATGCACTTAAAGAAAACAATACGTTTGGAACTTTTTAGCCCCTTTAACATGTCAAAGCCAGGTAGGTGAGGAATTTTTTTTGTTTTGTCTTTTGCATGCTTTTTTATGGGTGTCGTTTGTATAAAAAGATGTATGTACTCGTACAAGGTGGCCTTTCTTTCACAATGGGAGACTGACGGGAAGAAATCGAAAGAAGAACAAGATGATTCGAATCGGAAATTCGATTCGGTAAATTCGAATCGAGCATTTTCAACAAGGTGGTCACAATCGAAGCAGCTAAAAGAGAACTTATCAGCATGTTTCGGCATATTCTGTGACAGAAATGCAGATATTAATTACAAAGGTGTATTTTTTATTTAGTTAATAACGACCATACTATCATATTTTTTTTTTGCGTTCACACCAAATGCAACTGACTCACTCGGGAATCGAACCCAAGATCTTAAATTTTGGGTTATGTATGTATCAGTGCGCCACTAACACGTCATCAGCAATAAAACTGTAGTTCTTTTTGAGCTGTAAGATACCGGATGAGAGTGGAAGGAAGTGACGTCATATTAAATTTTTCCTTGTTTGCAGTTGCCACTATGACTAATGTTAAAGTTTGAAAAGTAACATAAAGGCAACCAAAATTGGAATCTAAAGAGACGATACTCGCACTTAAATTTCAAAGAAAGTCACCTTTCACTGCATAACTGAAGAGTGTGACATCAAAATTTGACATCGTAACGGGAGGTTAATGCATGCATAACTTGCATTTAAATTTTAAAAAAGCCAACTTTCACTGCATAACGAGATGATACTCGCACTTAAATTTCAAAGAAAGTCACCTTTCACTGCATAGCTGAAGAATGTGACATCAAAATTTGACATCATAACGGGAGGTTAATGCATGCATAACCTGTATTTAAATTTCTTTTAAAAGGCCACCTTTCACTGCATAATTGAAGTATGAGTAAATTGAGAAATTACTAATTGGAAAATTAGTAAATTATTTCCTTTCATCTAAAGATGTCAAATTAAAATAAATTCAATAAATTGTGTGGTCAGTACTGTAAATTTGAAAAGTAACATACAGGCCACCAAATCTTAACGAGAAGTTATTGCTTGCATATCTCGTATTTAACCCTTCACCAGGCGCGCCCGTGTACAAAGTGCAACATTTTCGTAATTTTGAATGGTTTGTTTTTACATGTAAGGTTTGAATGTTTTAAACAGTTTCTATTTATAGCTACACCCTTTTTAAAGATATGATATTCTGACCCTTGTATTCCTTTCCATCCATTGTTAGTCGTGATTTAACCGTGGTAAACCAGCGATTATAACGGATTTCAATATGACAAAAGCAGGAGTTGATGTAGTCGAACAAATGTGCAGCTATTACACGGCATCCCGTTTATCACGAAGATGGACTCTCTTATTATGTTTAAGGTTTTTGGACATAATAGGAATCCATTCGCAAGTTGTCCTTAGATCCAATAAACCGGACAGTTTTGAAACTAGGCAACTGTATCTGCGTTCTTTGGCCTTTAATTATAAATATATCTCAATATTATCAACATTTTATATCTTGTCATAAAACACAGAATTATTATTTTCAATCTGAAAAGAAAAAGTTTATTTCAAAAGGAATAATCTAAGTTGAAAGAGACGTTGCACTTTGTGCCACGCGCGCCTGCTGGTGTTCCAAAAATTGGCGCGCCCGCTGAAGGGTTAAAGCTTCGATAAAGACACCGTTCACTGTATAATTGAAGTATCAGTAAATTAGAAAAAAAAATTGTTTCATTACAACTCAAGATGTCAGATAAAACTCAAAACTCTAAAACAGTCCGAGAAAAGGCTCGCGATTTTCAAAAACACACCAGTAAGTAGTTCGTCTGTCACGAGGATGCTAAATGTAATTAGTACATTAGGAAGAAAAAAAAGTGAAGTAACTCATTTCAATACAGTTAAAAAGGCCATATAAAAACCTAACTGTACACGAGTCGGAGAAAACAGCTCACGATTTTGAAAAAACACAAGTCCGTTCGTAGAAGAGTTGCTAAATGTACTTAATAAATTCGAAAAAAAATTAAATTATTTCATTACATCTCAAGATGTCAAATAAAACCCAAAACTCTACAACAGTGAAAGAAGGAGCTCGCGATTTTTAGAAACGTACAAACCAGTAGTCCGTTCGTAACAGGGATGCTAAATGTGGCTGTCCATTTGGGATGTTTGGAACAGTTTACGCTTCCTCGTTTCTCAGAGGAGGTGCAAGCATTTAGGAACCGTCTGACGGAGGGAGAGAGAGATGTCTTGCGTCATATTTCGAATGTTCTACGACAGCTCAAAGCGGGTTGTAAAGAGAGGAGGCGGGAAGGTTTAAAACGTTAACAAACAAAATAATTGACAACCGTCTCCGTGTTGAACACGGAAAATTAACCACTTAAGCACGGGAACAGCGGGGTGCCAAAAATCGTCCATTTCTGCCAGTGCAGAGCAGTGCTTTAAAAAAGCACACTTACAATGGAGGAATATTTATCACGGTTTTGAAATGAATTTAGAGCTAAAAAAAAATAAAACACGGAGACAATTTTAGCAACAAAAGACAGGTTTTTAATAAAGTCAATTGTAAAATGAAGTACATATTTGTTTTTTACTATACAATAGCTGTCGGAATAGTTAAGACAAAACTATTAATAACTGCTCTACTGTGCAAATAGATCAGATTAAAGTATAAAACATTCAGACAAGATCTATGATCCCTGATTTTCCTACAGAATCGCGGACGATATGTCAAAAGCGTTAACAAACAAAATAATTGACTACCGTCACCGTGTTGAACACGGAAAACAAACCGCTTCGGTACGGAAACAGCGGGGTGTCAAAAATCGTCCATTTCTGTCAGTGCAGAGCAGAGCTTTAAAAAGCATACTTACAGTGAAGGAATATTTGTTTTTGTTTTGAAGGGAATTTAAAGTAAAGAAAGTGAAAAATGGCAACAAAAGACAGGTTTTTAATAACGCCACGCATTTTAAAATGCGACTGTATCCGCATTCTTTGATCTTTAATTATAAATATATAAATATTATCATCATTTTATATCTTGTCATAAAACGCAGAATTATCATCGATTTGAAAAAAAAAAGTTTATTACAAAAGAAATAATGAAGGTTGAAAGAGACGTTGCACTTTATGCCACGTGCGGCTGCTGATGTTCCAAAAATTGTCGCGCACGCTGAAGGGTTAATAGTCCACACAAAACTATGAATAACTACTTTACTATGCGATTAGATCAGATATTTATAAAACATATTCAAACTAAAGCAGTTATCCCGATTTCCCTACAGAATCGCGGATGATATGTCAAATGCATTAACAAACAACAACAACTGACAACTATCACCATATTGAACACGGAAAACTGACAATTTAAGCGGGGTGTCAAAAATCGTCCATTCCAGTCAGTTTAGAGAAGCGCTCTAAAAAGCATACTTACAATGGAGGAATATTTCTCACTGTTTTGAAGTGAATTTAGAGTGAAAAAGTAAAAAAAAAAATGAAAAAAATTGGAGACAATTGTAGCAACAAAACTTAAGACAGAAGTCATATATTGTAAAAAAGAAGTATATATTTGTTTTCCTAACTATATACCAGCTGCCGTCGATTCCGCACAAAACTGCCTCTAAGCGCAATCATAGCAGAAATTAATAAGTATAAAACATATCCGGACAAACCATGATTTTCCGATTTCCCTACAGAACTGCTGATGATACGTCAGAAATCATTATATTCCCAAGAAGGCTTTAGAGTTAATTATATAAAATACAGACGGAGACATCCGATGGGTTTCAATTATCTTAATCAAACAAGTATGAGTATTTTCAGAGATAATGGAATGGGTTTTCGCTCACAAATAATTTGGATTTTAATGCTTTCAAGAATCAAATAGCAGCTTTTGGACGCATTGCACAAGCACGGCGGTGATATGACGACATTGCTGCAGTTATTTATTTCGCGTGGCAAAACCGCGGTTTTAAATGGAATTCCTCCTCCGCATGAATTTTTACAGCGATGCAAGAAGGAATAAAAAGTATAAATAACCGTTTTTGCCAAAGCTTTCGTAACGTGAATAACAGAGTGTGCTGTAACCTATCTGGCGTAAGATTACAACATGATAATGCAAGTCTGATGCAACTTTTCGATATCTTATTGAGAAAAAAATTATAGCCGACAAATCGAAATCATTTTGATCGATTGGTAACTTTTTAAGTATCCTTTATGACTATCTTAAAGTGAACTAGGTCTCACAAGATTCGGCTTTCTGCTTCAATCTTCTTTTAGCCGCCCGCATCTATAGTGGTTAGCTTCTTGGCTTCTAGAAAGAAGCCCCAGGTTCGAATCCTGGATAAAGCGTAGACGTTCCCAGACTGTTCCCTGATAGGCAGCAGTGGTCAGCTCACCTTATAGGGTATTTCCATAATTAAATAGCCAATGGATTCGCGGTGTGAATGAGTTCTCACGGCAAAGTACCTATTTATGTAAATCGTAACTACGTAATTACCTATTTATGCAAATTGTACTTGACTCTTAATGGAATAGGCTTTTATAATAAACCGTCTATATATCTAATTGAAATCATAATTAATGTGTTAAGAATAATGTGTATTCAAGTGAACACACAAATAGGTCGTTAAAACGTTTATAAATTAATCGTATATAACACTTGAAGAAATCGATTTTTCTCAATCACAGAGAATAAAAAGTGTTCGTAAATGTAAATAGGCATTTTAAAAAATGCATGCATTAATTATACATAAACTTCATATAAATCTTTTTTTTTTTTTGCTATACATAAGCGTACATAGGATGTTTAAAAGTGTACACCGGAATTTTCACAAATTACACATAATTCTTTTTTTTTTTTTTTTTTTTTTGAGTGCACAAAGCTAAACTTACCCATATGTTTACATAAAAATGGCTCTTAAAAGAGAATGCATAAACTTCAATGAAAATAATTTTACTTATGTTTAAACAACAGTGAATGACATGCTTAATAGATTTCGTTATCATATACAAACGTAATTTTTAACACCAATCATTTTCTTAAAAAAAAAGAAAAAGAAAAAAAGAAAAATCACCTAAATTAGTAAATCATTTTAAGCGCAGATTTTACCCCGGGGTTACCCCATCTAACGCATTACCGGAGCGAGGTAGTCGGGCTGACTAAAAGTATTAATAACGACTTCAACTATCTGTTTAGATGGGTAGTTAATGCCTATAAGACGTCTCTGATACTCGATTCCCGGGGATATGACAGACACCATTATCCGAGAGAAGCTTCAACCGTAATCATATAAAGCACAGACGGAAAGCTTCAATAAGTTTCAATTATCTTAATGAAACAATGGATGGATATCGCTAATATCAGAGAGGAGAGTTTCTTGCGGGTTTTCCGTTGATAGGTGAGGAGAATTTTAATGCTCAGAGAGACGTAAACGGTATATCATTGAAGTATAAATCGATGTAAAGATGAAATTGCTGCAACAGAATTGGTAAAACAAGGAACTGATAATTCTGCCCATTTTGAGACAGTAGTAGTGGAGGTGATTTTTCTTTAGATAAAAGAACACCCTTGGAGAAGCTTTTTGAATGTATTTGAATTTTGTCTTCTCATATATATATGACAGGAGATTAAGTAGAATCGATAAGATAATACATAGATACAAAATTGGTAAACCGAAGAACTGATAATTCTGTCCATTTCGAGATAGTAGAAGAGATGATTTTTCTTTAGATAAGAGAGCACCTTTGGAGGAGCTTTTTGAATGTATTTGAATTTTGTCTTCACATATATATGACAGGAGATTAAGTAGAATCAATATGATGATAAATAGGTACAAAATTGGTAAACCAAGGAACTGATAATTCTGAGCATTTCAAGATAGTAGAAGACCTGATTTTTCTTTAGATAAAAGAGCATCCTCGGAGAAGCTTTTTAAATGTATTTGAATTTTGTCTTCACATATATATGACAGGAGATTAAGTAGAATCGATAAGATAATAAATAGATACAAAATGGGTAAACGGAAGAAATGATAATTCTGTCCATTTCGAGATAGTAGAAGAGATGATTTTTCTTTAGATAAGAGAGCCCCTTTGGAGAAGCTTTTTGAATATTTTGAATTTTGTCTTCAAATATATATGATAGAAGATTTAGTAGAATCGATAAGATAATAAATAGATACAAAATTGGTAAACCAAGGAGCTGACAATTCTGTCGATTTCGAGCTAGTAGAGGATATGATTTTTCTTTGGATAAGAGAGCACTTCTGGAGAAGTTTTTTAATATAACTGAATTTTGCCTTCACATATATATAACATAGGATAAAGCAGAATAAGTAAGAAAAGAAATAGATGCAGAATTAGTAAAACAAGGAGTTGATAATTCTGTCCATTTCGAGATAGTAGAAGAGATGATTTTTATTTAGATAAGAGAGCACCTTTGGAGAAGCTTTTTGAACATTTTAAATTTTGTCTTCACATATATATGATAGGAGATTGAGTAGAATTATTGATAAGATAACACACAGATATAAAATTGGCAAACCAAGGAGCTGACAATTCTGTCGATTTCGAGCTAGTAGAGGATATGATTTTTCTTTGGATAAGAGAGCACTTGTGGAGAAGCTTTTTGAATACATCTGAATTTTGTCTTCACATATATATATATATATATATAACATAATGTAAAGAAGAATTAGTAAAAAAAGAAATAGATGCGGAATTTGTATAAAAAGGCGATGATAATTCTGTCCACTTCGAATTAGTAGATATGATTTTTCGTTAAATAAAAGAGCATCGTTGGAGAAACTTTTTGAATATATTTAAATTTTGCCTTCACATGTATATGACACAAGATAACGTAGAAATGGGAAGAAAAGTATACCGAATTGGTGAAACAAGGAACTGATAATTCTCTCCATAACGAGCTAGTAGTAGAGATGAATTTTTCTTTAAATAGGAGAACACCTTTGGAATTGGATTTTGAAAATATAGTTAAATGTTCCCTTCAAATATATATTGCGAAAGTAGAATTGGGATGAAAGAAAGTAGATACAGAGTTGTTAAAATAAGGAACTGACAATTCTGTCCATGACAAGCAAGTGGGGAAGATGATTTTTCTTTAGGTGAGATAATACCTTTGGACACAGTTTTTGAAAATATTTGAATTTTGTCTTCCCATATACATGACATAAGATAAAGCAGAATTACCAAGAAAAGAAATACATACAGAATTAGTAAAGAAAGGACCTGATAATTTTCTCCATGACGAGCTAATAGCAAAGAAGATTTTTCTTTAAGTGGGAGGGAGATGTTGTTTGAATGTGTTTTAATCGTCTCCTCACTCATACCACGACATAAAATAAAGTAGAATTGGTAAGAAAAGAAATTGATCCTGGATAGGTAAAACAAGAAGAAAAATGACAGGCAAAACAAGAAATAGATAATTTTCTCAGTTAAAATTTCTTAAAAGAACCAAGATAATTACATTAAAAACCGAAATCTAAGTTGCTGTCATGCCATTTGCGTTATTAGGATGCTTGTAGTTTCATTTTTGCGCGACGTCTCATATTTTTAAGTCAGTTGCGTAAATCTTCGCAATATTTTACACCTAGATAAAGGATGAAATATTTATTTGGAATATGACGCAATCATTTGGAATGTGATTATCTGGATGAAATATTTCTCTGAGATAATAGACATTGAAAACCATATCGGTGCTTTTGGTTGTTGAAGTCCATGTTTTTGAATAACTTTATATAAATAAGTAATATTTTTTAATGAAAAAGGCGTGAAATATTTCTCCAAAATATGGGGCAATAATTCGAAGTACAGAAGTTTGAAATTAATTTTTGTAATCATTCATGGTTGTAGGCACGTTTCATGCTTTTAAACTATTTATCTTAAATCTTATTAAAACTTTTTAATAACTGACACTCATTCCTGCGGGAATGTTTAGTGTTTTTAGCCCATATGGTACAAATCTGCCCAACAGTATATGATGAAATATTAATTTTGAATAGTACATAATCATATGGAATAAATTTATCCTTATGGTGTTGGAATATTTTATACTTTTTGACTAGTAGACATAAATATGTGTAAAAATATATGAAGAAATATTCATTCGAAATGAAGCACAAGCATATGGAATAAAGATCTATATATGTTAATTAATGTGGGAATGTTTTATGCTTATAAGACTAGTTTACTTTTAGACTAGAAGGCATAAATCTATGTAAAAATATATGATGAAATATCCACTCGAAATAAAACACAAGCATATGGAATAAAGTTCTGTAGAAGCTTACTAGTGTGTGATGATTTAATGCTTTAAAAACTAGTGGTCATAAACGTATGCTATGTTGCGCTTTCAGGTTTAGGATGTACGATTAATTCGGTATATGAAACAGTCCTTTTGATTACACATAAAATATGTTTTCTGCATCAAGTCTCAGTATGAATCCGGATAAATAATAGCTTATTGGTGTGGGAACGATTTATGCTTTTATTGAGACTAGTGAGCTTAAACCTATGTAATAAAATGCTTTAAAGTAGAGGATTAAATATGAGTTTGCTATATGAATCAGTTATCTTGAATACACATAAAATATGTTTTACCGCATTGTCTCATTATGAATCCAGAAAATTAATAGCTTATTGGCCCGGGAATGTTTTATGCTTTTAAGTCTAGTGGGCATGAACCTATGCTATACTGTACTTTAAAGAAGTGTATTCAATATTAATCTGTTATATGAAGCAGTCATTTAAAATACACATAAAACATTTTTCATCACATTAAGTCTCATTATGAAACCAGAAAATTAACAGATTCTTGGTACGGGAATGTTTTATGCTTTTGAGACTAGTGGGCACAAACCTATGCTATACTTTACCTTAAAAAAGAGTATTCAATGTTAATCTGTTATATGAAGTAGTCATTTAAAATACACATAAAACATTTTTCATCACATTAAATCTCATTATAAAGCCAGAAAATTAACAGCTTCTTGGTACGGGAATGTTTTATGCTTTTAAGACCAATGGGCATAAACCTATGTAATATAGCACGTTAAAATAGATGATTAAATATTGATTTGGAATATGAAACTGTCATTTAGAATACACATAAAATATATTTCACCACGTTATGAATCCAGAAAATTAATAGCTATGTAAAAAAAAAAATTCCAACGGAGTCAGTACTGAGCGAGAAATAAAATCCATTAGCTCACTCCCTGCAAGAATTTACATGCATATGATTGCATAGTTATTTTTCTCCTTAATCATACTTATCATATACATTTCACTGAGTAGTATAGACGAACAAAATAGGGGTTAGTGCACGTTATTTATCGTCCGAAATTGTTCGAAATAATGAATTGCCCAGATAGCTTTATCATATCTGATTTATAGCGAGGAAATGATCCAAATATTCATTCAAACGATACATCTGGGGGAACAAGAAAAAAGTTTTAAACCGGTTTTTAATCACACATACCCCTTTGTTTTTAGATAACAGATCGTTGTATCAAAGAACTTATTAGAGTACGTATGTTAAAATTCAACAGGAGTTAGAAATAAAAAAAATCGGGCGTAAAAACTATGTAATTCTGTCTCTGCATGTTTCAGAACTTTTTTTTTGAGTTAATGTGACAGATATGAATTTCGCCTGTCAGAGTATTTGTATTTCTAAATAATATGCAGGTTGTAGATAATAGACTGTAATTAGGATAGACGTTAAGACTTGTAAGATAACATTAAAGGTTTAGTAAGATTAAAGTTACAGTTAGTTAGATGCGATTAAAGTTTTAGGCAAAGAAGTACAGAGAAGAAAATTTGTAAAAGAAAATTTACTATTTCGTTTACAATCGTCGGAGAAAGTGTATATATATATATATATATATATATATATATATATATATATATATATATATATATATATATATATATATATATATATATATGTGTGTGTGTGTGTGTGTGTGTGTGTGTGTGTGTTTGTTTGTGTGTGTTTGTTTTAAATTTGCGTGTAAAAATATTCCAGCAGTTCGCTTAATTTGCTTTCCTATAGAAAACCTTCCAATGAAAGCAGATAACATTTATGTACATGACATTTAAATTACGCTATTATAATTTTATATTAATAAATATTAAATTACTTATTCAGTATATGGTACACTAAGATCTATTACCTTTAAATTTTAATTCAATATATGCTATGAAAAGACGTTATTGCCTTTAAATAACGCTTCGATAGTGCACGTGAACGTTTTACCTTTAAAATACGCTTCCATATACAGTACACTTAGATGTATTACTTTTAAATTATGCTTCAATATATGGTATACTTAAACGTATTACCTTAAATTACGCTTTAAGATATAGTACACTTGGTCGTTTTACCTTTCAGTTAGGCTTCAGTATATAGTACGCTTTAAACACATTACCTTTAAATTACGTTTCAATACATGAACATACTTTGCACAACAGTTAGAAAACCTCAAACAGTCCTCAAAACGCAGGTGTCAGCTCGTCCAACACACGCGGTTCGAATAAAACACGGACGAGCATATACAATTTCAGCAAAGATCATACATTTCAAAATGCAGTGCTACGTTAACTCCACGAAAGAGAGAGTGAAAACTGGGAGCCAAATTTCGGTTTCTACTCCGCATATTTTTCTTTTCACTAATCAGAAACCTGTTATTTGCGAATTAAATCCGAACTTCCCAAAGCGGCATAAAACTAGCGCACGGAGTTAATCTCACAGAAACAGAGAAATCCGTTCAGCAAAACAAGATTTTCAATTAAGTTAAGTAAGATTAAGCAAATGAGTCTCATGCATCCGAAAGACAAATAAACGCCAAGCATAACCAAGCTGAAAATCGCTGAAAATACTAACATGCCTTGATAAGAGCCGATTACTTTCGATTTATAAGAAATCATCCATTGAAGATTAAAAGCTACATTCCCCAGTGAAAAAAAAAAAAAACGACTCACTTTAATCGCGACAAAGGTATTGCTATTGTTTTGACTTTTTTACTTCACGTGCTGTACTTGATACTGAACTTGAAAAAGTTATATACAGCAAGCATGTTGTCTTAGAGTAACTGATATTTAAAATAAATTGTAATTTTTTAGAGCAGACCTATAAGTATTCACAACGCTATCAGTCAGTGTACACTAAAAATAAATAAATAAAAAATTCAGGTAGTCTCTTCTAACGAAACTACCGCGGGTTATTAACGTAGGATTACTCATCATTGCTTACCTATTTTGTATGCATATATGTATGTATGTGTTATGTATATATATATCTATATATATACACGTGTATATATATATATATATATATATATATATATATATATATATATATATATATATATATTGTGTGTGTCAAAATTTTGACGCATTTTGGTACTTTTCTGTTTAGCTGTTTACTGCTTGCCCAAGCGATACAGACTGGGTTTGGCGCACTACTAAAATTATAACTCGCAACGCAGGACATCTGAAATTTTGCTTTCCGGAAGACCGTTATGGAGGAACGTAAACCTACGTTAAAATGGGCCGTGGCGGCCTTGTGGTACAGCGCGCTGGTTTTCGGTGCTGAGCGTACTCAGATCGAATCCTGGCGAAGCGTCACTAAAATGCCTCCGTTTGTGTCGTCCCTTCATAGGGGGCAATACTGGTCCGCGTATATGGCACTCCCATAATAAAATGGCCAGCAAAACTGCGGTGAATTATAGGCGAATGACTTCGCGACAAGTGCCTCCGCATTGGGGGGAAAAAAAAACCCTACCTTAAAACAAAAAAAAGTATCTGCAAGGAATTTAGTATGCGAAGAATAAAGGTAGAATGATTTGTCAATTAATAAAACCATTTTCATAATTCATAATCTATTAAACAGAGACAGTATCAGTAAAAGCTTTTTTTTTAAACAATGTATTTTTCTGAAATTTAATAGCTATAAATAAATAGGTAAAAAAAGTTTCCTTATTTTTAAAATATCGTTTTGAAACAGTATTTTACAAAATGGTGTTTAAATTGGCAAAGTGTGCATTACTTGCCTCTTTATGTGAAAACTTCGAAAAAAGTACAACTATCAGAAGTTAAGAATTATCGTTCAAAATATATCGTTTCACTAAAAAATAAACATTAACACTTGTATTAAAAATAAAGAGCTTAATCTAATCGTAAATTTAAGAAATTAAAAATAAATAAGACTCCTCTGAATGACTAAAAAGAAGATTATACTTGCAAAATGGTATTTCACCTGGTCTGAAATATATTATGGTGACTTGCAGATTAGAATATTTTGACAACCTTCGACCAAATTTTTAAGTTACGAAAATTGTCCCCAAATGAATAAATTGTTGCACCTTATGTTTGAAGTGTAAAAATTCCAATTTTCCAAGGCAATAATAATGAGAAATATATGGGAATAAAATAATTTCATTAATTATATAATATTATTATGATTTAAATTACTGTATCATATAATTATTTAGAGAAAGAACTGCACAACGTGTTAGCTTTACATAAAACATGGATGAATGAATATTATGATGATTTTCATTACTATATCATATAATTGTCTGGACAAAAAACTATACAACATAATTGTCAGCTTTACGTAAAACATACATGAATATTATGATGATTTTAATTAATATATCATCTAACTATTTGGACAAAAACTATACAATGTAACGAATAAAACTGAATACTCGATTGTTTTCTAACTCATGTTTAATGCATCCACAAATTGAAGCGTAGTTTTATGTAAACATATATTGAAGCATAATTTAAAGGTAATATATCTAAGTGTACCATATATTGAAGTGTAATTTAAAGGTACAACGTTCAAGTGTACTATATATCGAAGCGTATTTTAAACGCAATACGTCTTATTATAACATATTGAAGCGTAATTTAAAAGCAAAACGTTCAAGTGTACTATACATCGAAGAGTAATTTAAATGCAATACGTCTTATTATAACATATTGAAGCATAATTTAAAGATAACACATTTAAGTATACCACATTATATCGAAGCGATATTTAAAGGTAATATATAAGTGTTATCTGCTTTCATTAGAAGATTTTCTATAGGAAAACCAATTACGCGAACTGCTGGAATACTTTTGCACACATAAAAAACCCCCCAAAAAACCCTGCACGTATGTTGATTTTTTTATTTAAATATAAACAATAATTAATTTTTTTCCATTTTTGCAACGTAAGCTAATAAGTTTACATAAACAATAGATGAAATTATGATTTTAATTACTGTATCAAACAATTATCTGTACAAAAAAAAAACCTAGTGTTAACTTCACGTAAAACTTGGATATCAACAGTTTCCTTCACTTCCAAAAACTTTTCAAGTAATCTTCTCGGCACAGCGCCGTAACAGTAGGCAAAGCTAACAATAGGGAGCGTGCAACAGATCACTTTACGAAGACAGTCGATGAATCGAAACTGAACAGGAATAACAATAGACTCAGAACTAAAAATAGACGTAAGATTAGTTTTTAAAACCCGATTAGAAATGCTAACTGGTACTACTTTGTTGTTAGCTAGTACACGAACTCACTATTAAAACGTTTCAAGGTAAGGTAATCGATTGATAGCACGGCATCAAATATTAAAAACTACAGTATACATTCGACGATGATATTGACTATCTCTTATAAATATATAAATGATATTTAACACCACAGGTAACAAAATTTTTTTAATGGTTCATATTTAAATAGAAAAATATACCTCTTAAGGATAATTTTTTTGAAAAAATTACCACAATTTTTTTAATGTAAAAAATAGTTACGGATTATGCTTCTGCATTAAAATTTTTCCAATAAAGGTAGTACCAATCTAGATGTATTACCTTTGAATAAAGTTCTGGAGTTTTATAAAAAATAAATTATTAAAGCTACGTACGGAATACTGAAGAGAATTCACGGGATATTTTACATGCAATCATACATTGATCAGTGTTATCAAGGAATAGTTTATACTTCATAAACGGTAAATATCATCTATCTCTAGAGTATTATAATAAAAACAATGGTCATTTTGTACTTTTAATTAAAGTTACAGATATTAAAAACGACAGAGATTTTGTATTAAACTTTTTTCAATTAAAAAATGAGAAAATTTTAAGTGGGAAAAATTTATTTTCACTGGATATTTCTAATTACGTGTTTACCAATTATTTAATATATATATATATATATATATATATATATATATATATATATATATATATATATATATATATATATATATATATATATATATATATATATATATATATATATATATATTATGTTCATTATATGCGTATGTATGAGCACATGATACGTCCATACACTTCTATATGAGTGCATACGTGCTTACATGTATGTTGCGATCAAACAAGTACTTAAATTAATACCTGTTTGTGCGTCATTCATTATTTGTGTTCATTTTAAGAGACCTCAAGTGACTGATGAATCCTCTAAAGTCTGTTCAGTAAGTCTTAAGGAATAACGATTCCTTGTCACGCATCGTTTATTAGGACGAAAATTTAAGCAGAAAGAAGAGGTATCCACGGTGTCTCAAACGTGTTGCACAGTGTTATGAAACAACAGTGCTACACACAACAGGGAATTTATTTTTCTAATACACTTTTTTTAATAATTATTTCATCAGAAATACAATTATATAATTTTAAAGCTATGCAGTACTTCGGTATATATATATATATATATATATATATATATATATATATATATATATATATATATATATATATATATATATATATATATACAGTGTCGTAACTAGCCATGCCTGTGTCCTGGGAAAGAATTTGCATTTGGGCCCCTTTATTGATTAGGTTTAGGAAAATAATCAAAGAAATACATCATTTTGGGCACCCCTTCCAAGTGGGCCCTGGGTGGGTGCACCTGTTGTACCTGCCTAGTTACGGCACTGTATATATATATATATATATATATATATATATATATATATATATATATATATATATATATATATATATATATACATAAATATGTATGTATATCGTTTCTCAGTAAAATAAAGAACTTATTTTATCTAAGAGGCAGCACTACATGGAGAATGTTAAATAAATTTGATATTTAATATTTCCTAATGTTTAATATTTTCCCTTAATAACATAGTAAAGTTACATAATATTTCACTCTAACAGCAGGGTAGAATACGTCGAAAATATTACTAGCATAGTTTTAGTACAATGTTTCAAAAATCTGAAGGAGGAAGAACATCTAAACTCGTCTATCTAACGGCTTATGAAGAAAGAAGCAATAATATCAGTTTTAAAAGGGTTTTTAGTGATAACAGTATTTAAATATTTGACAGATTAAAATTCATGGTTTTTAATATTTCCTCACGTTTAATGTTTTCATCTAGTAAATTTGTAACATAAACAAGAATTATATATTTGACTCAAACAACATTAAAGAGTAAATTCAAAATACTACTAGTGCAGTTTTAAAGAATTTTTTCAAAAATCTCAAGGAGTATGAACATCTCAACTCTTTTCCCTAATGGCTTATGAAACAAAGGAGCAATTATTTTAGTTTTAAAAGGTTTTCTGTTGAGAACAGTATTTAAACATTTAACACATTAAAATTCATCTAATTTTTAATATTTCCTCACGTTTAACGTTTTCATCTAGCAAGTTTAGCCAAAAATTGTATATTTAACTCGAACAGCATAGTAGAGTAAATTCAAAATATTGCTACTACAGTTTTAGTATAATCAAAAATTTTTTTTAAGAACTACAAACATCTCAACTCATCTCCCTAACGGCTTATAAAAGAAAGGAGAAATTGTTTTAGTTTTAAAAGGTTTCCTATTGATAACAGTATTTAAAAATTGGACAGATTAAAATTCATCTGATTTTTTTATTTTTCCCCACGTTTAATGCTTTCATCTAGTAAGTTTGTAGCATAGTCAAGAACTATATACTTAACTTCAAAAGTATTGTAGAGTAAATTCAAAATATTACTAGCACAGTTTTAGCATAATTTAAAAAAAAATCTCAAGGAGTAGGAACATCTAAACTAATCTCTCTAAAGGCTTATGAAGAAAGGAGCAATTATTTTAGCTTCAAAAGGTTATGTATTGATAAAAGCATTTAAAAAGATGACAGTTAATATAGTGTTTCATGTCTAATTCACATAGAAAAAATACAGTTCTACAGGGTAGTTAAATTTCCTTCCAAATTGAAGGTGAAGGAGAAACGAAAAAAATAAAAAAATCTTAATTTATTCCAACGTCGAATTCATACAAGGTAAGAGAATGCTATATCTGATATTTTAAAGTAAAGTGGATTAACATTCCAAAACGAAATCTTCATTCTGTTGAAGTTTAAATCACGTGGGTGGCGAGAATTAAAATTTTCTGCATCATGACAGAATGCTCTATGTTATGGATGCAGAACGGAGATGCAAAACATGCCTATAAAGTCAAATAATTCTATTACCACACATACTTGCAATAGATGCAACAATTTGGCGAAAGTTAACTTAAAAATAGGCCTATTTAAATTTGTAACTACCGGTAACCAATTTTCAAATTAGCTGTCAAAAAATAATTCTAGGTAAGTTATATAAGAAAATTCTACCCGATATAAATAAATAAATATATATCTATATATATAAGCTGTTGTAGCTTTGAACACGTTTAACTGTAAAATGTAGAAAAATCATAGTCGGAATTTTCCCCAAATTATAACAATTATAACAATAAACAATAATTCCCTATATAAAAAATAATTAAGGAGAACAGCACAGACCACTCGTAAATTCTTAAAAAAAGAAAAAGACCAATTTTTTTTTTTAAATCGAAAGTACTTTCATTGCACTCACCTCATCAGAACATGCTTTATTCCACTGCAAAATACTTTGCCCCACCGGTGACAATATTTCCAAATCCGCCATCACTGTTCGCATATAAAAAAACAAACAAACAAACGGATGAGATCTGTCAAACAAATTAGTAATAACAAAAAAATCCTTCAACGCTTATAAATCCTTCCAACAAGCTGGAGCAAAAATAATAAGAAATCACAATCCTGAAACTACTCCTGTCCATGTGGTAAGGCTTCCAAACCAAAGCATAGCGCGTCCTAGCCTACTGCGTTTCGCCAGGCACCGATCTCGAGTGAGAGCAGACGATGGGTTGCAAGTTGGTTGGTGGAGTTTTCACCCGACAGAGGGCGCTCGCGGAAAGAGGATAATTTTTTAATGTGCGATGATAGAAGCTGTTGAATATTCTGAAAAATTATTTTTTTGTTTTGTTTTGATGTTGATTCGCTATAGGGTTTTTGTTTTCCTTGTAGAATACAGGTTATTAATTAGTTTTTTTTTTCTTTTTTCCCTTCTTGGCTGTACGAGTAAGATTTTCGTTTCGTTCCTGTGAAATAAGTTTTTTTTAATTTTTAATTTTATTTTAGCATTAAGACCTCGAAAGGAACAAGAAAAAACGTTCGAGGCACTCGGAGAAAAATTCCGGTTGACTTACATTGACATTGATAGCATCTAAGAGAATATAATTTTTTAAATTTATTTTTCGATTTGCAAAAAAAAGTAGGTCGAATTTTTTCGTCAGATGCGTAATCGAAAATAACCAATCGACTCCGAAATAACTAATTAAAGTTTTGTTTTTCATAAACTGTCCGGCGTCTAGTTTGCACTACAAATGTGGACAGAGAGATAGTGCAAGACAATTTCAAGCAATGTATATAGATTTCATTCTGTCAGATTCTTCTTGATGGATTTGAACACAGAAAACTCGATACTGTCCTTAATATAATGTATATATATATATATATCTGTGGCTTGGTACAAGAAGTGCCTAAGTCAGTTTTCTCCAAGATGAATTTGTTTGCTTATGGCTCTTTAAAAAAATATTATTTTCAATCTAAGAAGTACCCAAGTCTGTACAATGATTTAAAAAACGCATTTAAAGCATCGGACAGACTTGGAAACTTCTTACATTGAAAATAATATTTTTTAAAGAGACGTAAGCAAACAAAGTCATCTTGGAGAAAACTGACTCAGGCACTCCTTGTATCATGCCACAGATATATATATATATATATATATATATATATATATATATATATATATATATATATATATATATATATATATATACTCCCGATAATCTGGGTTAATGAAGGGGAGGAGTAGCAAGAATAATCGAAAAACACGGACAATCCGATGACTATTCAATTTTATTGTATTTTCAAAACATAACACTACACTTGCTTTGTATTTTATTAATTTAATTTATGTATGTTATTCGTAGTTTTCTTTTCACCGAAACCTTAACATGTTTTTGGATATCATACGAATTTTCCTGACAGCTATGATACCCCTCTATTGATGATATCGCTTCATGATTCCACTGACTCAAATAATCTAGCAGGGTGTCGACACGCGGTAGCGCTGTGCTGTGTTGTTGACCAGATCACCGGGCTCTTCTTCACTGTCTTCAACTTCTTCCAGAGGTTGAATCGTAGCAGCATTTATGAGATCAGGGTCATACATTATTTAAACCCTGGTTCGCGTAAATCACTCTCTAACCGTGTTAGGGGATTTAATTCCTCAGCCTTCTAAAATCCTTTTAAGTTTACCATTAAATTAATTAAATTGGTCATTTCGCTTCGGTCTTTTCCCCGGAGATGCTCCAATTAAAGAAGAGTTATTTAAGTACATTATTGCATCTGTTAATAAATAAAAATCTTTTCAATAAATAGAAAACTGTTATTTTAAAAATCTGATATTTTATAAATGTATATCGAAAGAAATTTGCAAGTAGTTCTTGATACATTATGTAGATATTATTTTGGATAGACATTTCAGATTTTTCCTGCGTGGATAATCCGCACACGGAAAGCTGAAATTACACTATATATATATATATATATATATATATATATATATATATATATATATATATATATATATATATATATATACACTTTCAACTTTGTCGTATATATATGTATATATATATATATATATACACACACGGTGAAACTTCTCTAAAGCGGCCAATAATGGTTCCGGAAAAAAGTTGGCCGTTTCGAGAGTCGTTTCGGACGTCGAATAGGGATTTCTTCAATAACATTGGCCCTATGAGGTCTTTTATCGGTTCTGAGCAAAATATGGCCGTTTTGACCGGTGGCCGTCGAAGAGGGTTTTTTCCATAAAATTGGCCCTATGGGGTCTCTTATCGGTTCTGAACAAAATATGGCCGTTCAGACCGGTGGCCGTCGAATAGGAGTTTGTTCCATAACACTGGCTCTATGGGGTGTTTTAACGGTTCTGAACAAAATATGGCCGTTCCTTCCATAACATTGGCCCCATGGAGTCTTTTATCGGTTCTGTATAAAATATGGCCATTTAGACCGGTGGCCGTCGAATAGGAGTTTCTTCCATAACACTGGCTCTATGGGCTGTTTTATCGGTTCTGCGCAAAATATGGCCGTTTAGAGAGGTGGCCGTCGAAGAGGGTTTTTTCCATAAAATTGGCCCTATGGAGTCTCTTATCGGTTCTGAACAAAATATGGCCGTTCAGACCGGTGGCTGTCGAATAGGAGTATCTTCCATAACACTGGCTCTATGGGGTGTTTTACCGGTTCTGAACAAAATATAGCCGTTTCTTCTATGACATTGGCCCCATGGAGTCTTTTATCGGTTCTGTATAAAATATGGCCATTTAGACCGGTGGCCGTCGAATAGGAGTTTCTTCCATAACACTGGCTCTATGGGCTGTTTTATCGGTTCTGCGCAAAATATGGCCGTTTAGAGAGGTGGCCGTCGAAGAGGGTTTTTTCCATAAAATTGGCCCTATGGGGTCTCTTATCGGTTCTGAACAAAATATGGCCGTTCAGACCGGTGGCCGTCGAATAGGAGTTTGTTCCATAACACTGGCTCTATGGGGTGTTTTAACGGTTCTGAACAAAATATGGCCGTTTCTTCCATAACATTGGCCCCATGGAGTCTTTTATCGGTTCTGTACAAAATATGGCCGTTTAGACCGGTGGCGTCGAATAGGAGTTTCTTCCATAACACTGGCTCTATGGGCTGTTTTATCGGTTCTGCGCAAAATATGGCCGTTTAGAGAGGTGGCCGTCGAAGAGGGTTTTTTTCCATAAAATTGGCCCTATGGAGTCTCTTATCGGTTCTGAACAAAATATGGCCGTTCAGACCGGTGGCTGTCGAATAGGAGTATCTTCCATAACACTGGCTCTATGGGGTGTTTTACCGGTTCTGAACAAAATATAGCCGTTTCTTCTATGACATTGGCCCCATGGAGTCTTTTATCGGTTCTGTATAAAATATGGCCATTTAGACCGGTGGCCGTCGAATAGGAGTTTCTTCCATAACACTGGCTCTATGGGCTGTTTTATCGGTTCTGCGCAAAATATGGCCGTTTAGAGAGGTGGCCGTCGAAGAGGGTTTTTTCCATAAAATTGGCCCTATGGAGTCTCTTATCGGTTCTGAACAAAATATGACCGTTTAGACCGGTGGCGTCGAATAGGAGTTTCTTCCATAACACTGGCTCTATGGGCTGTTTTATCGGTTCTG
>OU015490.1:171829474-171864474 GCA_907164885.2 Dolomedes plantarius
GTAATCAGTATGTGAGAGTAAATCTTTTGAACAGTTAAAGCTTGAAGTGGTGAAGTTATCAATATGGGAGACTAAAAGTTTTGAACAATTAAAGCTTCAAATGGTGAAGTCATCAGTATGTGAGACTAAAAGTTTTGAACAGTTAAAGCTTCAAATGGTGAAGTCATCAGTATGTGAGACTAAAAGTTTTGAACAGTTAAAGCTTCAAATGGTGAAGTCATCAACTTGTGAGAGAAAATGCTTTGAGCAGAGAAAGCTTCAAATGGTTAGGTCATAAATATGCGAGAGAAAATGTTTTGAACACATAAAATTTCAAATGGTGAGATCATTAGAATATGAGAGGGAAAAGTTTTGACAAGTTAAAGCTTCAAATGGTGAAGTTATCGATAAGTGAGAGCACATGTTTTGAACAGTTAAAGCTTCAAATGGTGAAGTTATCAATAAGTGAGAGCACATGTTTTGAACAGTTAAAGCTTCAAATGACGAAGTCAATAAATGAAAGTGTTTTGAACAGTTAAAGCTTCAAATGGTAAGGCCATCAATATGTGAAACAAAAAGCTTTGAATGGTGGAAGAGACGAGATATATGACAAAGTGTTTTGTGATTCAGTCGTCTGACATCAGATAGATGAGATATTTGGCCTCACACTGACAACACTGCATCTTGCATACAGTTGTGATGATATTAGGAAAATAAACTAGCTAGAAACTTTAACAGTTGAATGGCTGTTGGAATGCTTAAAGCAAACTAAGAGAAAGGTAAAGAAATAACAAAGCATTTTTAAAATACTTCAGCAAATGAGGAAATGTATCACAGTTGAAGCCTCGGACGGGTCATAGACTAAAGACGATAAAATAAAAGCTTAAAAATGCCCCAGTGCTTTCAATCTTTTGACATTTTTTATACTATGATGTCCGGTGGCCGTAAATCGTAGGTCATTGGTTAAATGTTAAGATGCTGACTTGCATATCGATGATAGATCTTGACATGCATGGAGAGTACTGATCGTTGAATCGTCATCGATATGTTGTACAGCAAAGTGAGCAGAGAAAAATTTTGTTTTATATTTCTGGAAAATCGTTTTTATACTGGCCTCTTATAGATAAAATCTTAAGACTGCTGTGTACTAAACCTGTTGGATTCGCTCACCTCAATGTTAACCTATGGAGAAAATGTGTCCAAGGATTGTCGACTTTTGATTTAAAGATTAAAAAAATGTACTCCATAATAGGAAAAGAAATTTTACACCTGAGGGCATTTTTCGTTTTTTAAAAATGCAAATAATATTTTAAAGTTCAAATTATTTGGATTACAAAATCTGGTGTAGTGTGTTTTAAAAGTTCCTAAATTCCTTTGGTAAACGCAATTTTTAAAATGAATCCTGTTGCAAGGTGCAGAAAAGTTCAGGCTATCTGAAAATACCATTTGTATTGGATTATCAGCATTTATGTAGCCGTAAATAGTAGACAAATTTTCTCCATAGGTTAACATTGAGGCGAGTGAATTCAATAGGTTTAGCACACGGCAGCCTAAAGTTTCTAATCGACGCGTCGAGTGTTTGTTAGCTTCTGTAGTCACTGATAATAGAAACACAAAATGAATACCGCTATAACGAAAATTTCCGTGCATATCCTCAGGATCGACTCATCTTCCCATTCCACGCACAACGTAAAGCGGGAACGGTACCGGTACAGACGTACATGAATAAATAACGAAACTTTCCTCAAAGCTAACAAATGAAGATATACTGATGTATGCCAGCACACCTTTACATTTTTAATCACACGATCTACGTTCCATTTACTGTCTTTTCTCCCCCCCCCCCACCACCCCGTCCGTCCCGTACCTTCCCGGTAAAAAAATCGATATGTAACTCAACAAAAAAAAAAGAAAAAAAAAGAAGAAAAATTAAAGAACTGCAAATAAAAATACTCCCCCCTGTTCGCTCTATCTAGTTTTATTTTATTTTATTTTTTTTTTCATTGATCGTACGAGAGTGGAGAAGGGGAGAAACATATAACGTGTAACTGAGATGAAATACATTCTAGCAATGAATCTTTCGCTAGGAGCCGGAGAGGTTCTATTGATTTTGTCCATTCGAATTACCGCTTGCGATGTTGAGGCCGGGGGGCGGTGTAAAAACTGCGGGATGATGCCGTGGAGTTCGGATTTTTCAAGGCGTCGACGAGTGAGGGGCCGTATATAAGTAGAGGTAATTTTTGTTTGCCTAGTGCAGTGATGTTCAACTTTTTATAGTTCTAGTGCCCCCTGGAAATAAAAAAAACCAATAGGAATCAAAAATGATAAAAGCACTTTTTAAAAAATCCGCAGAATAAATTAAAAACGGCTTAAAAATGCACGATAGAAATTAAGAATGACCCAAAATCCCGATTTTTTAAACCACCTATATAAATAAAAATGGCAAATAAAAAACTGATTTTAAAAATAAATCCACCATGGAAATAAAAAATGATCAAAACATATATATATATATATATATATATATATATATATATATATTTTAAACAGCAAAATAAATTTAAAATGGCTAAAAAGAAGCACTTCTTAATATGCTGGATAGAAATTAAGAATGATAAAAAAATCCCGCTTTTTAAAATCCTCTATATAAATAAAAATGGCAAGTAAAAATGGCTTTTAAACATTACAGATGGAAATAAAAAACATTGTTAAAAAATCCAGAGCATAAATTAAAATCGGCTAGAAAAACGATAGTTCTAAAAATCCGTGATATAGAAATTAAGAAAGATAGATAAACACCACTTTTTAAAATCACCTATATAAATAAATTATTGCAGACAAGAAACGTCTTCTTGAAATCCACAATAGGAATCAAAAATGATAAAAGCATAATTAAAAAAACAATCCGCAAAATAAATTGAAAACGCCTAAAAAAAACCCACTTTTTAATATGCACGATAGAAATTATGAATGATAAAACTCCCGCTTTTTAAATCACCTATATAAATAAAAATGGCTGATAAAAAACCGTTCATTAAAATAGACATTAGGAATCAAAAATGATAAAAACATAATTTTTTTTTTAAAAATCCGCAGCATAAATTAAATACGGCCAGAAGATCACTTCTCATAATGCACTATGGAAAATAAGATTGATAAAAAACTTTTTTATCCCATATATAAATAAAAATAGCAGATAAAAACGGCATCTTAAAATCCACAATAGGAATCAAAATGATAAAAACATCCTTAAAAAAATCCGCAAAATAAATTAAAAATGGTAAAAAGCACCATTTAATATGCAGCATAGTAATTAAGAATGAAAAAAATCCCGCTTTTTAAAATCACTTATATAAATAAAAATTGCAGATAAAAAACGCCCTCTTAAAATCCACGATAGGAATAAAAAATGGAAATTTTTTTTCAAACATCAACAACATAAATAAAATGAGGCTATGAAAAAACTACATCTTAAAATCTACTATAGATATTATAATTGGCACGAAACCACCGCCTCTTAAGATAAGCCAATAGAAACTGTGATCTAGGATGCGATGATTTTTTGTTTTACTATCCGTGGAGTTCCATGTAAGTAATAGTTTTAAAATATATTTATAAAGACTGATCAAAGAAGCTTGTTTTACACAACCATGTATATTGGTTGTACAAATAGCGTACTTCATATTTACAACTACGATTCACTTTAAGTAAACCTGCTTTTTTAAATCCCCTATATAAATAAAAATGGCAGATATTAAACAGCTTTTAAAATTCCAGAATTGGAATCAAAAACGATAAAAGCATCATTTTTTAAAAACAATAGGAATCAAAAATGATAAAAGCACATTTTTTTAAAATCCGCAGAATAAAGTAAAAACGTGTAAAACAAACAACAGTTTAAAAATGCACGATAGAAATTAAGAATGGTCCAAAATCCCGCTTTTTTAAACCACCTATACAAATAAAAATGGCAAATAAAAAACTGCTTTTAAAAATCAGTTGCATAAAGTAAAAAGTCTAAAAAAACACAACTTTTTAAAATCTATAAATATTAAAATTGGCAGAAAACCACCGGTTCTTAAAATCAGCAATAGAAATCGTCAACTAAGAAGTGATGATCGAAATATCTTCATAAAAACTGACCAAATATGGGCTTTGGACACAACCATGTATAATGGATATCTGACATTTACGACCACGATACGCTTACAAAACCCTTTATCTAATTAGACCGAATAACATTGCCGATAATTCACTAAATAGAGAACGAATGATGAATCAATAGGAATTCGATGTAATCCAGCCGATGTAATCCATCCCGGTAAAACGGCATCTTAAAATCCACAATAGGAATCAAAATGATAAAACCATCCTTAAAAAAATCCGCAAAATAAATTAAAAATGGTAAAAAACACCATTTAATATGCAGCATAGTAATTAAGAATGAAAAAAATCCCGCTTTTCAAAAATCACTTATATAAATAAAAATTGCAGAAGCTACATTTTAAATTATTTATCAATTAATTTAGTAAATACACGAACCACAAAGCTCTGCCGCAGGAGCGGTTAATCCGCACTACTGCCTAACGTACATTACCCGTCATCATTCTACAGATTAATCAGTCTTCGGTCTGTCACCGGCTGATTGGTCAGTCAGCAGCCGGCGACCCTGTCCTGACATCGAATTCCTATTGATTCATCATTCGTTCTCTATTTAGTGAATTATCGGCAATGTTATTCGGTCTAATTAGATAAAGGGTTTTGTAAATGTAACGCTATGAACTGTTTTTCGAATACTGAGTCAAACAAGTGTGACAAATTAAATTTAATTAGCAGGTGATTGACTCAATGAAAGCATGATTAATAACTCTGTGATTTTAGGATGGTTTTCTCTTTGTATTCACGAAATGGAATAGAATTTATTCGCTAATATAAAGCGAAATGAGCATCAGAATCATAAAATTTTATAGTTAGAATCATAAGGAACATTCTTACTCTTTAAAATAAGAATTAAATTTGAAATTTCACAGTTTCAATAAACTCATTGGTCGAAATATATCGACTGAGCAGAATTGGATATGATGACCGGAGTGCCTTGACCACCTGGTTTTAACTCCTGTACGCAAGATGTTATGTAATCAAAGATAATGTACTCAGAAGTTAAAATATTAAGGCTAGGTTAAAGTTAAAAGTTACTATTACAATCATTGTACAAAAATGTTAAGTTTAACACCTTCAATAGTTGAAGGGGAAGAGAAAATTTAAGATAAAAAATTAAGCAATTATTAACAATAAGAATTTAAGTTTAAAAAGTTAAATTAAAAATTTAGAGAAGGTAAGAGGAAAAAATAAACAAGTTTAAGATAAGGTGGCCCTCAGCAAAAGAAAAAAAAGGCCCTCTAAAAAAGGGTCATACAATTCGTAATGAGATGATTGCAGATTTCCGCGGGGGAAAAGTAAAACTATCAACGTAAGGAAATGGCGATACCACCTAGGACCGAACCCACAACGTAGGTTTTCGCAGGTCAGCGCGATGCCACTGCGCTACGGAAGGACACAAGCAGGTGAGCGAGATAGAAAGAATATCACGAATGGGAAGTTAATGTTAGCTCTTAAGGAGACACGCCCTGGGGCGTTTGTGATTAGCAGGGAGACAATAATCGTAATCAGGAAATTTTGCAATGATTTCATTACGGATGTTCGGTAGGCTCTCATAAAATTTCTTAGAAATTTTATGAGCCTGTTTCGTGAGTGTAGAAATGCCGAAGTATCTCCTAATCGTCTCATTCGACATGTACCGGAAAGCTCGGCGGATTCACCTGAGAGTTTTACTCTGGAGAACTTCTAATTTATTAATATGCGTCTGTGCGGCGGAAAACCACACGGGGACAGCATATAGCGCAACAGGTAGCACACACTGTTTGTAAAGGAGAACTTTGTTTGTCATTGACAAGTGATGACTACAAAATAAAGTACGGAGTTGCATGGTGACAGCATTGCACTTACGAATAGTATTGGTAATGTGGGGTTTCCAAGTAAGTTTTTGATCCAGAGTTACTCCAAGATACTTCACTGTGTTTTCCCATTCAAGCGGGGAGTGATGAATATAAAGACGCAGAGGATTGCAATAGCTATTACTGAAGTAGATCGCTTGACACTTCGAGGGATTAATTTTAATTTTCCAACGTGTAAACCAATGCTCTAAAGTATCTATGTGACGCTGAATTTGAATATTCAGGTAGTATATATTACTAGAAGATGAAAGGATAGCAGTGTCATCCGCATACATAGCGAGGAGAGTATTATCTCCACGCGGTACATCGTTGAAAATAAATTAAACAAGGACGGTCCTGGAATCGATCCCTGTAAAATTCCCCACGTGATGTACCTGTTCCGGGACACATTATTGTGTATGAGGACGGCGAAATTTCGATTATGAAGATAGTTGTGAATTAAGTGGATAAGACAGGCTGACAGGTTAATTTGAATAAGTTTAAAGATAAGAAATATATCGACTGTTTGATACAAGTCCATTTATATCCGAACAGTCGATGTATTTGAACCAATAAGGTAATGGATGACGTCACAAAAATTTTAGTGACGATGAACGCAGAGCAAAATAGTAAATTATACGAAAATAAAAGGCACTTCGCTGCAGTATTAAACTGAACACGAATTCTTCGTAATCTATGAGCAGTAAGGGTCCCGATGGGCGACAGGTGGTTTATTTTTTGCTATATGTGGAATACTGTTGCATATTGACACCTGCTGGTGATTGTTGTGACAACCGCAAAGTTATAGTCTGCTGAGTGGCAGCAAAGAAAGTAAAGTTAAGTGCAAAGTTACATTCTGCCGAATGGCATCAGAGAAAAATAAACTATCGCGAGAAATAATAAAATGTTGTACATGCAGATTAAATTGTTTCTTTTCTTTGTATTCACTTTAATGAAATATTTTAAAGAATAATGAATTCTCGAACCCTTTAACTGATATAATTTAGAACTGTTCTCTAATCAAGTGAATAATTTAGAGCAGTTGTTAATCAGTACAATCAAGTAAGCTTTGCGAATATACCTGCAAATGACGAATTATACCTCATAAACTATTCGCTAACTTTTCTTACGAACGAATTTTCAATTTTAAAAAAAGTTCTAAGAAAGTTAATATGTATTTTGCCCAAAAATGTTAAGTTTAATGTTCCACTTCAATAAACAAGTCGATCACTTTTAATATTAAATTTAAAAATAAACTTTAAAATATTTTAATGAGCAGGTCAAACGAATAAATTTAATTCCAAACTTCGTATATAACTAATTATTATTTACCGCACACTCCTGTTGTTATCCCACAGAAAAGGAAATGATTAAATCGTCAATCTTCCTTTCTTATCTGCTACGATTTTCTGCTCAGAATGCCATCTAGTGGCAGCTATAAAAAATAACAAATATGAAAGATTTTATTTAATAAATGAGTCTTGACTCGGTAATATATGTGTGACAAATTTTCTAACAGATACGAAAGTCTTGATGAAAAGCTAAATTAAGATACGATTTTTTTTTCATTACGATGAGATATAAATTAAAATGCAGCTCGTTTATGGTAATAAATTAAATTTATTATAGTTAAATGATTAATAAAACAGAGTAACATTTTTGTGATCTATGTTTGTTACAAAATTAAAAATATTTTAATAAGTTCTTCACATAATAATTTGCTTAAAATGATAAATCTAAAAAATAAATGACGTGTTATTTCATAAGGTAATAAAACGAAATATTTATGTTTTAATTATCAATTTAAATAACTGTCTCAAGCAACATCTCATAACTTTCTAAGAATTTTAGATAGTTAACTGAACTACTAAAATATGAGTACAGTTTCATAGCACACAGAAATTAAAATTATTTGTACGAATGAATTAAAAAGGTTAAATTTAAAATTCATACGATGTCTTAAAATATCTTTACTTTTTTCAAAAAATAAAAATTAAGAAAAATGTACAAGATTTACATTTAATAACTGGGAAGGTTAAATTTTAAATTCATAAAATCATTTAATGAATTTAAAATTTAACCTTTCCAGTCTATCAATTTAAGTTTTTGATAATTCAAGTATTTATTAAAGCATTTTATTAGAACGAACACGGAGAAAAGAAACAACATAATCTGCATATATCACATTCTATTTTAATTTTCTCATGATCGATTTTTTTCTCCGTCGCCATTCGGCAGAATGTAACTTTGCGGTTACTTTACTTTCTCTGCTGCCATCCGGCGGATTGTAATTTTGCTGTTGTCACAAGAACCACGAGAAGCGTTTCTATGTACAATAGTTTTACACATATGATAAAAATTCCTTGACTTTTAAAAAAATAAAAATTAAGAAATTTTTACCGGAATTAACATTTAATAACTGGAGAGATTAAATTAAAAATTCATAAAATACCGTAAATAATTTGACTCTAAAAAAATAAAAAATTAAGAAAACATTTAAAAAAATATTTAGAATTAAAAACTCGAAAGGTTAAATTTAAAAATCATAAGTTGTCTTTAATACCTTGACTTTAAAAAATTAATATTTAACAAATTAATTAAAAAAATTAATATTTAACATTTAGTTACTGGAAAAGTCGAATTTTAAATTCATAAAATCCCTTGAATACTTTAGTTTTTTTTAAAATAAAAATTTAGAAAAATTTTAACCAGGATTTTTTTAAAATTAACTGGAAAGATTCAATTGTGAATACAAAAAAATGCCTTAACTGTTTTTTAAGAATAAAAACTAAGGAAAAAATTCTAGCCCAATTTATTAATACCTTCAAATGACAAATTCAATATATATACATTTCATAGTCAATGGACATTAATATCCCACTAATAACGGTAAAATTTAAATTTTAAATTCCAGAAAGTAGTTTCTCTCTTAAGGAACTATAAAGCGATAATTCATTACTGCTAAATAATTCATAGTTCTAAATAAAAGAACAAATGCCGGCATGCAAATTCATTGACCGAGGAAATTAATTTGAGCTTCATAACCTGAAAATTTTAAATTTTAATTTCCGGCATGCCCCTGTGTTTTGGCATGTCCCGGCTTGAACTTGATCTACTAGACGAGCTTCAGTGCAAACATGTATCGAATAAAATAGACCGTAGCGCTCCAAAATGAACCAAAACCATGATATTCGAGACTTGACTCACATTCAACTACCTGGTAAATTAATCTTTAAATTCGTAATTAACTGCCTTGATAATGTATTCATGAAGGCCTTTCTTTTAATTACGCTAATGATTTATTAATATTATTATCGAAAATACAGATCTATTCAACGCGCGCGCACACACACACACACACACACACACACACACACACACATACATACACACACACACACATACACACACACACACACACATATATATATATATATATAGTTTACAAATGTAAATTAATATGAAACAAAAAAGAGTAAATAAATTTTAGGCGCTAAGCTGCTCACAAAAATATTTACGATATATAGATATTTAAAATTAAGATAATTAAAAGGGCAGATGTGACCATTTAATACACCTCTAACCTGAAATAAGATTGACATATATAAATAGGCAAAAAACGGAATCGGAGGTGGTATAGTTGATGACTGGGGGGGGTTGTGACCCCCCAACCCCGGTTAAACATGTTTTAAGCCAGGCAACACTCCCGGAGGTCGGCTATAACATCGTCGGCTATACATTCAAACACAAAAACTATGGACGTCAGTATAATAAAATTCTTAACTATAGCTATTGACCAGGGTTTTCCCGTCAATTTCCTCGTATCTATTCTAACCCAGTTTTTTAATCTAGACAATAAAGATTGTATGAATCGTTTTAAAATAAGTTGGCAACACTAAAAAAAAAAAAAAAAAAAAAAAAACTGTTACTTAGTATTAAGATTTTTTTCATTCTATTCATCTTGTAATTATGTTTTAGTTGACTACATTAGAAAACTATCTGGTTTAACTTATCTATTTCACCTAAAATATTTTTCCTCTTCATAATTTTTTATTACTGTCTTGGTGTTATAGCCGACCTCCGGGAGTGTTGAATGGCTTAAAACATGTTTAACCGGGGTTGGGGGGTCACAACCCCCCCCAGTCATCAACTATACCACCTCCGATACCGTTTTTTGCCTATTTATATATGTCAATCTTATTTCAGGTTAGAGGTGTATTAAATGGTCACATCTGCCCTTTTAATTATCTTAATTTTAAATATCTATATCTATATATATATATATATATATATATATATATATATCTATATATGCACAGTGGTACCTCCAAAAAGCGGACAGTCACGGGACCAAAAGTTTTGTCCGTTATTAGGAGGTGTTCGCTATTGGGGAGGACAACCTTTTCATAAAAAAAGTTTTTGCACTTCTGTTTGACATTTGATTGAAATTTACGGCTGTAATTTTAATTAAAAGGGAAAAAGTAATTAGGTAAGAAAAGAATAACTCTTTGCTACTTTACCTTTTAATTGTGTGCTAATCCTTTTATCTTGCATTAAATAATCCCAAAATACAATATATTGGAGCAAAATTATTTTAATTACTACTGAAAAAACTACTGAATATATTTTTAGCTTGCTTGTTAGAATAATTTTGAAATGTTTGACAAAATAATTGAAAGTATTTCAAAAATACCTGTCCGCTATGTGGAGTGTCCGCTATCCAGAGGGAATAACATGAATTATCCTATATAAAAGGATTGGGTCTCGTGAAAATGTTCGTTAATAAGAGGTGTCCGCTATTCGGGAGTGTCCGTTAAGGGAGGTACCACTGTATATGTATATATATATATATATATATATATATATATATATATATACACTGCTGGCTACCCAAATTGCAACACCAAGAAAGACAAGAGATATCACAACAAAATTTATTTTGTAGATAACATGTTGACCAAGTATCAAATGATTAAATTTATAGACTTCTGTGAAGTGTGGTTCCTGCCAAAATCAGTAGCCAGAGTAGCCGCCATTGTTGGAGATCACCGCTGCCACACGCCTCGGCATTGATTCAAAGAGACTTTGGATGAGTTCTTGGGGTACAGCAGACCAAGGAGCTTCCACACGTTGCCAAAGTTGATCTGCTCTGGCAGCTGGGGATGGAATCTGGGTCAATCGTAGAGCAACCATGGACCACATGTTTTCTATCGGCGAAAGATCCGGAGAGCGAGGCGGCCAGGGAAGCAATTCAATCTGGCGATTGACTAAGAACCGTTGGACAATGCGTGCCACGTGTGGTCGCGCATTATCCTGTTGAAATATGGCTGTGGGCAAGCCCTGAAGGTAAGGAAGGACAACTGGCTCCAACAGCTCGGAGATGTAGCGCTGGCTGTTTAAAGTACCGGCAATGCGTACTAGAGGTGTGCGGGAGTGATATCCAATACCGCCCCCTACCATAATACCCGATGCAGGACCAGTGTGGCGGTGCATAACGCAGCTGTTCATCATCCTCTCTTCACGGTGTCTCCAGACTCGATTGCGACCATCGTGGTGTTGCAGACAGAAGCGTGACTCGTCAGTAAAGACAATTTCATTCCATTCTGCCGTCCACATCCTTCTGTCATCGCACCATTGGCGGCGGAGACGTCTGTGGTTCTGCGTCAAGTGTAGACAAAGCAATGGACGTCTTGCGGACAGACCACTCTGCTGTAAACGGCGTCGAATGGTACGCCCAGACACTAGACGATGCGTTACAGACTGCATGTGCTGTGCTATGGTTCGTGATGTGACTGAGCGATCCGTCACTGCCATGCACACAATTTGCCTGTCATCCCGTGAAGTATTGCGCTGAGGTGGATGCGATCGAACACGCCGGTCCGTCGTACCCTCCTGCATCCAACGATCACATATCCGCATTACAGTTGTTTGGTTTCGTCCAATACGACTACTGATTTCCCTGAAAGATAATCCGCAATCTCGGTAGGCCACTGTCCTTCCTCTGTCGAACTCGGATACTTGATCAAAAGATGATCGCTGTTTTCGACGAGGCATAATTGATCGTTTTTTTGAAAAAACCACAAGAAAAACACAATTGCCGAACTTGAAATCGTCGAAATCTCCAAGCCTTAAATAGCGCTTTGAAGTGGCGCCACAGGCTCGCGTGATGTGCGTCTGCGCTGAAATTCTAATCATTTGCATATCTCACCTCCGCTAATGCATGTTGTAAATTTCATGTTATTTGCATGTTTCCTTCAGGGTGTTGCATTTACAGTGGCCAGCAGTGTGTGTGTGTATATATATATATATATATATATATATATATATATATATATATATATATATATATATATATATATATATATATATATATATATATATATATATATATATATATATATATATATATATATATATATATATATATATATATATATATATATATTGCCGCTTAAAGCCTTTCCCGTCAAAGACTCTGTTGCTGAATGGTCAACGCACCGGACTGCTGAGCAAGAGGTCCCCGGTTCGAAGCTCTACATTATTTTAATTTAATTTAATTCAATTTAATTCTAAATTCTATTTCTGTTAGTTCTAGAAGTTGCTAGAACATTCTTTAATTTCCTGGAACGGCGTTCCAGAATATTCTGTTGATGGATAAAAGAGCAAGTAGCTCAACCTGTGAGTTCTGTTCTGAGTTCTATCAGCTAAGTGTTGTGTGCTAATAAACAGCGTTGTATTCCCTCTACGTGTGTGTTCAATCCATACGACTACCATCTACGCGACATCTTTGGTGGAGGAGCCGGGTACTCAGTTCAGTCTGGAAGCAAAAGAAATACGAAGAAGCCGTAGACTTTTAAATCTTCCTCCGGATTACGGTCTTTACGTAGCCGCTCCACGAAAGCGATTCCCGGCAATGCCTGAAGGAGAAGTCAAGCCACAAACCGTCCTGCTGTCTCCAGCACTAATTAGGGAACCGAGAAAGCCGACAATTTTTAGAGGCGATCTTGGAGAAGATCCAACCAAGTGGTTAAAAGAATACCTTAGAGTATCAAAATTTAATCAATGGGATGATACTCTATGTCTTGCGAACGTCTACTTTTTCCTTGATGGGACCGCCAAAATATGGTTTGAAAATAACGAAGATCTGCTGAATTCATGGGACGACTTCGAAAAAGAACTGAAAAAAACTTTTGGTGACTCTCAGCTATATATACGGCGAGCTAAGGATTGCTTAAAATGCCGAGCGCAGAGAGCTGGGGAAGCTACACAATCTTATATCCAAGACGTTTTAGGACTCTGCAACCAAATTGACCCGGCCATGTCAGAAGACGATAAAGTGTCCCACTTAATGAAGGGCATCGCAGAAGAAGTGTACCAGGCCTTATTAACTAAGGAGATAAAAACGACAGTCGATTTCAGTAAATGGTGTCAGTACATTGAGGAAATGCAGCAAAAGCGAATAGGACGTCAGAAATTCAGTCGCTTGCCGAATGTTGTTCTAATTGCCTCCGTCGACGAGGAACAGGATCTAACCTCACTGATCCGTAAAATTGTCCGTGAAGAGATACAGCGATTAACTACCCCCCAAATTGAAGAGCCCCAAACAGGCGTACAAACCGTAGAAGCAATTGTGCGAGATGAGGTTGAGAAATCTTTGGCTCCCATATCTAGTGGAAGCTTCCGAAGGTCGACTCCCACATACAACCGCAGCATCCACTCGACGTATAACAGGCCGGAGCCGGCACAGGAACAATTACCCCGAAAAACCGACGTGTGGCGTACGACCGACAATCGTCCCGTTTGCTTTCACTGTGGCCGCCCCGGACATGTCGTTCGCTATTGCCGGGATAGAAGAGCAATTTTTAATGCTTACAGAGCTGATAGAGGAAACACAGCCCAGCGACGCATGATCTCCCAGAACACCGCCGACGAATACAGCCGAACGTTTGAAAGAAGTCTGTCGCCTAGCCCTAACCGAGGTCGATCGCCTACTCGTCGCTTCAGATCCCCATCGCCGTATAGACATTCCAGTGTCTCACCTGGCCGAAGAAATGAGGAAAACTAAGCAGTGCGACCTTCCTTGGAGGTGAGGCCGCTGAAAAACAAAATCCTCCCGCTGCCGCAAAGATGACGAAGAATTATCTAGAACTAAACATTGACAGTCAACCAGTACGTGCACTCGTGGACTCCGGCTCATCATTTTCTGTCATCTCAGACCAATATAGACGTCAGCTGCGAAAGATTATGTTCCCAATCAACGGAAGCATAATCCTCAAGGTCGCCGACGGAAGTCACGTCCGTCCAATAGGGAAATGTGTTCTTCGCTTAAACATCAATGGTCTAATACGTCCCTTTGAGTTTACAGTTATGCCGAACTGCAGTCACAATGTTATACTTGGTTGGGATTTTCTCGAAGCCTCGAGAGCAGTCGTCGACTGTGGCCGATCGGAACTAGTGTTTGACGAAATGATGTCAGATCCTGAATCTGCTGAGACATGGCGAGTGAACACCCTTCAAGACTGCGTTGTACCTCCGCACTCTATTTCTAAAGTAATTGTCACGAATCCCAAAATTAATGCGATCACAGACGTCATAGTGGAGGGAAATCGACTACTGCTGCTGGACAAAGAAGTTGCGGTGCCCTCAACGATCCTGACGTTTTACGACGGTACAGCCGAACTCTGGGTCACGAATGCTCAACCAGAAGCTAGGTTCATTCCCAAAGGCATGTGTGTGGGCTATGCAGAGACTCTAGACGAGAGGTATCTGAACTGCATCTCCAGTGCGCATATCTGCTCAGCCGCCAAGTTGAAATCGAGCCCTTCTCCGGTCGACTATTCCCAAATGCTAGCCCAAGATCTCACGGTAGAACGAAAACAGCGACTCTTAGAATTACTTTCTGAGTTTCCTGAAATTTTTGATCAATCAAGAAAAGCCGGAACAAAAGTAAATGTGAAACATCGTATAATCACGGGCAATCATCTACCGATTAGCCAAAGGGCTTACAGAGTATCTCCTGCGGAGCGTCGAATTATTCAAGAGGAAGTAGAAAAGATGCTAGACAGAGATGTTATTCAACCATCGGATAGCCCATGGTCGTCCCCAGTTGTCCTCGTGAAGAAAAAGGATGGAAGTTGGCGATTTTGTGTCGATTATCGTCGGCTCAACAAAATTACGAAAAAAGATGCCTACCCTCTGCCACGTATTGACGACACATTAGACAGCTTAAAAGGAGCCAAGTTCTTTTCGTCGATCGATCTCTATTCTGGCTACTGGCAGATTGAAGTGGACGAGGCAGATCGCGAAAAGACAGCTTTTATCACACCAGAAGGACTTTACGAGTTCAAGGTCATGCCCTTTGGTCTGTGCAATGCGCCGGCAACCTTTGAAAGAATGATGGATAACTTGCTACGACACCTAAAATGGACCATGTGTCTCTGTTATCTAGACGACATTGTCGTGTTTTCTGAGACCTTCGACGACCATCTTAAACGTCTGAATGTCGTACTTAAATGCATCCAAGAAGCTGGGCTTGTCCTAAATCCAAAAAAATGTCTCTTCGGGGCTGAACAAATTAAGATTTTGGGACATCTAGTATCGGAAGGAGGTGTCCGCCCCGATCCAGATAAAGTAAAGGCCGTGAAGTGTTTTCCCACACCCAAAAGTGTGCACGACGTCAGATGTTTCCTAGGACTCTGTTCTTATTACCGCCACTTCATCAAGGATTTTTGTCATCAAGCTCAACCCTTACAAATGTTGCTGAAAGGTGACTCTAAATTTCGTTGGGGACGTGAGCAGTCGGATGCTTTCGACCGGCTAAAGGAAGCACTGATATCTGACCCTATACTGGGACTTTACGACGAAAACGCCGAAACAGAATTGCGAACGGACGCCAGCGGCTATGGTATTGGAGCAGTCTTGGTTAAAATACAGCATGGAAAAGAAACAGTTATTGCCTATGCTTCGCGGACACTAACCAAAGCAGAGAAAAATTATTCCACGACTGAAAGAGAATGCCTTGCCGCCGTATGGGCTGTTCACAAGTTTAGACCATACCTCTTCGGCAAACACTTTTCAATCGTAACAGACCACCATTCGCTGTGTTGGCTAACTAATCTAAAGGATCCCTCAGGAAGACTTGCAAGGTGGGCCTTGCGACTACAAGAGTATGACATCTCGATTGTTTACAAGAGCGGAAAGAAACACAAGGAAGCTGATAGTTTGTCCCGAAATCCATTGGAAGAAGACAATATACCATCGGAAGTCATCGCCGCTATAGATTTTGCTAACGTTGCTGACGAACAAAGAAAAGATCCAAGACTTGCGGAGTTAATACGGACTCTAGGAAATGGCGAAACAGTGAAAGGAGAATTTGAGCTGATTGAAGACGTACTATGTAAAAAGAGTTTCGATCCAACCGGCAAGAAATGGCTTCCTGTCATTCCAAAGCATCTACGTCAAGACATTCTTCAATGTTTCCATGACGCACCCACGGCCGGACATCTAGGATTCGTCAAAACGTACGACAGAATAAGGAAGCGGTTTCACTGGCCAGGGCTCTACCGAAATGTGCGACGATATGTCATGCACTGCCGGGAATGCCAGCGTAGGAAAGCCGTTCCACAGAAGCCACCGGGTCATCTAATGCCTATAACGCCTGCTGTTGCGCCATTTCATCGTATTGGGATAGATCTCCTTGGGCGTTTTCCAAATTCGACCACTGGAAATAAATGGATCGTAGTCTGCACCGACTATTTAAGTCGCTATGCTATTACAAAAGCCCTGAAAACTGCTGAAGCTGCGGAATTAGCGAGGTTCCTCGTCGAAGATATACTTCTAAAACATGGAGCGCCCCGAGTTATCATCACCGATCGAGGGTTCAAGTGTTTCAATCAAGACTTGTTTCAGATATCATCCGGTTGTGTAACATTAGTCATCGAATGACGACAGCCTACCATCCCCAGACCAATGGCCTTACTGAGCGATTCAACAAAACACTAGGCGACATGTTATCCATGTACGTAGACGTAGAACAGAGAAACTGGGACGAGATACTGCCGTTTGTGACCTTCGCTTACAACACCGCTAAACAGGATGTAACCGGATTCACACCTTTCTATTTACTTCATGGCCGAGAAGCCGAAACAACGCTTGACACTCTTTTCCCCTTCTGCCCTGACGTGGAGAACGACTATACTAAGCATCTTGTCGTGAAAACCGAAGAGGCAAGGCAGTTAGCCAGACTACGAACCCTAGAGGCGCAAGAAAAGGACCGTCGGCGTTATAATTCTAAGCACAGGGTGGTGTCCTATTCACCTGGAGATTTAGTATGGATTTTCACGCCTGTTTGGAAAGTAGGCTTGTCCGAGAAACTGCTTAAAAAATACTTCGGACCATACCAGGTGTTACGACGATTATCTGACGTAACCTACGAAGTCCAAGACTATGAGCCAACATCAAGACGCCGGAAAACGATAGACACCGTCCATGTTCTTAGAATGAAGCCTTACTACGACCCTGAATTACAAGCACAACATCCGAATGGTGATTCTTCAACATCTGAAGACGGCCATTGTGAAGAGGATCCGCCTACCAATGTAAAGAATGATTACACCGGACCACAGACACGTTCCAGATCAAAAGTTGCTAGCAGTTAGGCAACCTAGGACAGCGGGACGCTGTTCTTCTAAGGAGGGAGCAATGCCGCTTAAAGCCTTTCCCGTCAAAGACTCTGTTGCTGAATGGTCAACGCACCGGACTGCTGAGCAAGAGGTCCCCGGTTCGAAGCTCTACATTAATTTAATTTAATTTAATTCTAATTCTATTTCTGTTAGTTCTAGAAGTTGCTAGAACATTCTTTAATTTCCTGGAAAGGCGTTCCAGAATATTCTGTTGATGGATAAAAGAGCAAGTAGCTCAACCTGTGAGTTCTGTTCTGAGTTCTATCAGCTAAGTGTTGTGTGCTAATAAACAGCGTTGTATTCCCTCTACGTGTGTGTCCAATCCATACGACTACCATCTACGCGACAATATATATATATATATAACCTGACTGAGGGAATTACAGAAAGTCGTTCACTTTCCGTGAGGAAAGATATTGTAATTTATTTTTGCCGTTTGCATTTTCAGATAAAAATTTGGCTACTTCGGAATACCCGTCTGCTACTGTTGTAATGTCATTGGAATGTAAAGTAAACGATTTATTTTGAAAATGGCTCCTAAAATTGACAGATGACTCGAAGGTTACGTAACTGCGCTCTCCGGCGAGAAATATTCGTATATCAACAAATTATAAAGCAGTGTAAAAATCGCGGTTATGGCATTTCAAAATAGGTATTTATAATATATTAAATTTGAAAGGAAAAAAAGTCTAACTGAAAGTAAAAATGAAAACATGACCGCGAAACCTCATCCTAAGACTGTTCGACCGCAGGTAAATATCAAGAAAGTGAAGTCTCTGATCCATTGCATCGGAACTAGGAATGTCTTCTGGCACTGCAAGTAAAATCATTCATAAAGATTTGATATTAAAAAAGATGTTTAAACCTAAAGTTCATCTGCTTTTGCCAAAGCATATTGCTGAAAAGAAAAAAAATTGTAGAAAATTATATGAAAAACACCTAGCTGCTGAAAAATGAAAATTTGCGGTAACACTCGATGAGGCATGGGTGTATTTAAGTGACTGTAATAAAAAGACCAATTTTCTATTGCTCAACCGACGGGAATGACATTACGAAACGGCTTTGTCGGTGTGCAGAAAAGTTCTCAAAGGGATTCATGATAGTTTCAGGATTTTGTTACAACGTCAAATTAAAAATCAAAAAAGTCTGAAGTAAAGCCAAAATTAATTGTCTCTACTATCAGCAGAATATTTTAGAACCAATTTTTGAAGAATAAATTCCAGCCTTATATGGAAAGGACTTTGATAAATTTGTGCTTCATATGGACAACACCTCTAGTCACACGTCTAAATCAACAGCCGCTTATTTAGCAAAGAAAAAATTAGAAACAATTAGTGTATCCCATTTAATGAAATACCTGTAAAATCACTTGGCGCTTCTCCAATGGACTTTTGCACTTTCGGTTTATTAAAACGATCCTTAGGAAAACGGCATTCAAGAACACTGAACAGACTTTGGAAAACGGTCCAAGAGGAATGGGGTAAAATTGACATGGCAGTACTAAGAAAAAGTTTACCTTCATGGAAAATTCGAGCTAGAGCAATTGTCAAGAACCATGGCTATCAGATAAAAGCAAATCCCTGCAAAAAATAGGGTATTTATACATAAAAACTATCAAAATCGTTTTGATAAAGTCCAAACGACCTTCTTTAGTTTGCGCTTCATACCATGGAGATTTCAGATTTTAATTTCTGGCATGACTCTGTGTTTTAGTCTCTCCCGGTTCGGACTTGATTTACCGAACAATTTTGATCGCAAACATTATATCGAAACTTAACTTAAATTCAATTACCAGGAAGATGAATCTTTAAACTCGTGGTTAACTGACTCAATAATATATTAAGCAGTAAAAAATAGAATGTAGTAATATATATATATACAATTTGTTTATACAGAACTGATGAGCCAATAATTGAAAGGTGAATGAATAAATTATTTTTAACTGAACTGATAACCACACAAGGAAAATATGAATGTATAATTTGTTATTACAGGAATAATGAGGAAACATGTAGAAGATGCATGTATAATTTGTTTACTTAAAACCGAAAAGTAAACATGGGAGTATGAATAATTTATTCAGCGAATGTACAAGCGCAATGAATAATTTGTTTTTACAGGACTAATGAGCAAAATTGAGTGCTGAATGAATAAATTTTTTGCACTGAAGTGATGATCGCATAAGGATAGAATGAATGCAGAATTTGTTATTACAGGACTGATGTGCACACATGTGGAAGATGCACGCACAATTTATTTATTTAAAACCAAAGAGTATAATTACAAGATAAAAAGAACTTTTTATATACCATGTTTTTAAATTTTCTGTTGAATCATATAAACTTGACAATTCTATGTATTAATAAATACTTTTTAAAATTTTTTTGATGAATTATCCCATCAACTTGAAAGAAAATGAAGTTAACTGGAAGTTAACTTGCGTTTAAATTTTCCTTCCCGTCCCGGTCGATAGATGGCTGCACCAGTCTACAAAACAAAATTAAACGAAAATGATTAAATTCTGCTTAAAGATGGCTAAAAGTATTAAAATAACGCATTGTCATCGTGTTCTGAGCTATTCTAAAAGTTTCAAATGTCTAGCTAGTCGGGAAGTTAGTTAAAAATCGATTGCAAGATTTGTACGGGACAGACACACACACAAACAAACAAACAAGAAAGCGAGTTAATAAAAACATGGTAAAAATTGAGAGTATGCATAGTTTGCTATTAAAGGACTGATGAGCAAACATAAGGAAGATGAATGTATAATTTGTTTATTTAAAACTGAAGTGTAAACATTATAGCATATATATTTTGGTTATACGGAAAGAAATAAGCAAACACACAAAGTTTGCATGTGTGAATTGTTTTTATAGTTCTGGCCAGCGAATATGCGAGAGAGGCATGAAACATTATCTTTTACTGGACTGATCAACAAACAAGCTAGAGATGGATGAACGATTTGTTTATAAAATACTGATGAAAAAGCACGCATGAAATGTGGACCTGCATTAATACAGGACTGATGAGCAAACCTATATTAATCTCCAGAATCCTTGTTAGTACAACGATATTGTTATACAGTAATCATTAAATGGCTCGCATATCCCTTTAATATCTGCCAGTCAATTTCATCGTGAGTTATTTTTTTCTACGCGTTAATTGTATTATTGTATTAATTCCTTGAGGACCGGCCATTTTATGGAGATCCAACCATTGTTCCTAGCATTGACTGTACAGGACCGAAGAGTTTTATACAGATTTTACCATTTTTCCCCACGTATATTGTACGGGAACGTTCTATTTTTTCAGAGAAAAACGTGCTTTGCCGATATATTATGCAAAAAAAAATGTTTACATTTATTTAGTGAAAACGTGTTGAAAATACGTATTTTGTCGAAGTATTGTACAAAATGTTCCTGCATTTTCATGAAAATCTTGTTCAACATTGTTATTATACGGATTATTATTATTATTATTATGATTAAATTATTGATCCATTAAATATTGAGCCATTAAATATAGATAAACTCTTACAAAAGCTTTTATTGCGATAAGGTTCGTGCTCGTTGACTAAACAAATGCTCGTGCCTTAACCATGCAATTAGGCCTTAATTATTGCTCCGGTGCCCAAGCGCTGTCTTAATTCCTATTTCCGGCCACAAGCTCTGTCTATACAGGGACATTAATTCATATCTCAAGCTCACGAGCGCTGGCGATACAGAGACATTAATTCCTGTCTCCGGTCCACAAGCATGGCCAATACAGTGACAATTTTTCTCTCCGGACCTCAAGCATGGCCAATACAGTGACAATTTCTGTCTCCGGTCCATAAGAGCTGGTTATACAGAGACATTAATTCCTGTGTCGGTCCACAAGCGCTGACTTTACAGAGCCATTAATTCATGTCTCCAGTCGTCAGGCGCTGTCTATAAAGTGGGAATTTCTGACTCCGGTCTCCAAGAGGTGTTTACACAGATACATTAATTCTTGTCTCCAGTCCACAATTGCTGTCTATTCAGTTGCAGTATCTGTCTCCGATCCCCAAGAGGTGGTTATACAGACACTTTAATTCATGTGTTCGGTCCACAAGCGCTGACTATACGGAAAAAATTAATTCCTGTCTCCAGTCCACAAGCGCTGTCTATACTGTGGCAATATCTGTCTCCGGTTCTCAAGAGGTGGTTATACAGATAAATTAATTCTATTGTCCGGTCCACAAGCGCTGACTATACGGAAAAAATTAATTCCTGTCTCCAGTCCACAAGCGCTGTCTATACAGTGAAAATATCTGTCTCCGGTCCTCAAGAGGTGGTTATACAGATACATTAATTCCTGTGTCCGGTCCACAAGCTCTGACTATACGGAAACATTTTAATTCCTATCTCCAGTCCACAAGCGCTCCGGTGCACAAGCGCTGACTATACGAAAACATTAATACATGTTTTCAGTCCACAACAGCTGTTTATACAGAGACAATATCTGTTTCCGGTCCCCAAGAGGTGGTTATACAGATACATTAATTCCTGTGTACGGTCCATAAGCGCTGACTATACAAACACGGTAATACGTGTCTCCAGTCAACAACCTACAGCTATACAGGAAAAATTAATTAATATCTCTAATCCTTAATGTTTTAGTGTAATATTACTTTAACGGTAAAAAATATGTGTGGATTAAGCATAAAGATTGTATGTCATTACAATGTTATAAATATTAAGTATATATTAATTCTTATTACAAACATATATTTCTGCATTCCTGGCTTCCAAACGTAGCTGCACTGACCATCAGCGCTGAAAACGAAACACCCCATTTTTATTTCCGATAATACAAAAGTACATTTTCCACACTCCCTCATCTCTCCACCCCGAAATAAATCAAAGAATACCTCCAACGTATCAGATTTCTTGATCCTCTATTTTTAAATCAAAGTTCGCGAAATTTTCTAGAATTGACGAAAATATATATATATATATATATATATAGCCCGGGAAAAACATCGGAAGAAATGTTTTCCTCCCGTTTCCAGAACTTTTTTAAGCCGCTTAGGAGACAGAAAAGTTCTCTCTCTCTCCCGTTGTTCCCAGTTCCTGCGCGGACGTACCGTAGCACAGACATATACACTTTCCGTGGAAGAAGTTATTATTTATGCTTATAGTAAGTAACAACCGTACTTTAGGCGTCCGTAGTTGACCAGTTTTGTCGCTGGAGTTTGTTTTTGCTTGGCGTATTTGTTGTCCGCTGTAGTAATGAACAGATTTTGCTGATTCTGATTTCACGAGCCTTGTTTTTTTTTATGATTACTTGTCATCGCGGATTTATTTAGCGTGCTTTTTTTAAGTAAGGCTGCCACGGTAATTGGGTTGCGTGACTTTAAAACTTGAGAATTTTTACTTCATGCAAGATTAGAATTTGTTTGAAGGAAAAAAAAATTGAGGAAGAATCTCTGTGCTTTTATTTTCAGGTACGGTGTTTGTTTCGGAGGAATGCGGATATATATTAAAACTCCGAAGTTTTGGAGATTTTAAGTTGCGAGTAGTTTTTGGTCTATCGCGATGTGTGTATCCAGATGTGGTATTAAGCGGGTTCGCGACATAAAGATTTATATTTTTTTCTTTTAAATTTGTGATTGTTTTTGGTTAAAGTTGTCCATTAAAATCCTTTTACAAATTAAAAATTCTTCCATAATTTGAAATTTAATTTTAAAAATTAGTTGTTGTTATCAAGAACTTTGAAGCTTCAGGGTGAAGCGATGCAACTCCTGTTTAGCTAACAGCTATTGGGCACAAGGGTCAGAGGCTGACTTTTTGCCCTGTGCCACGACAGTTTTCCCGCAAGGGGAGACATCTGATGGGCTCGTACCTTCCTCTCATCCCTACAAACCATACGAAGAAACCTGCTCTACAGATTCCGCTCTACTATCTTCCATACAGATTTAACGTGCGGAGATATATATGTATACACACACACACATATACACACACACACACACACACACATATATATATATATATACTATATATGCGTGTGTGTATTCATATATATCTCGTATATGTATACACATATGCACTCGAAAATGTATACATATATACACTCATTCCACGTATATATATACATACATTTATATATATATATATATATATATATATATATATATATATATATATATATAGATATTTAAAATTAAGATGACTAAAGGAGAAGATGCGACCATTTAATACTCCTATAACCTAAAATAAGATAGACATATAAAAATAAGCAAAAAACAGAAGTGGAGGTGGTATAGTTGATGACTGGGGAGGGGGGGTTCTGACCCCCCCCCCCCCCAACCCCGGTTAAACATGTTTTAAGCCAGCCGTGGCTGTAGTGTTCGAACACTACAGCCACATTATATCAGGTAATACTCAAATTACAGACAATACGGCTTTGATTAATTTAATGAATTATGGTACAGGCTTTCGCATAGGTTATAAAAAGAATGTATTCCAAATTTTCAAACGCAATCTTGATGAATTTATATATAAAACCGCTATAAAGCATAGTATACCTGTTAGTACATTCGAACAGTGGAAATTTCACTATTTAAGTGATTTTAAAAATGCTTATCTGAGAACTAAGCCAAAAGATCATCCTGTAAATTTGAAAACCTTAAAACCGTCTATCACTGCTTTACAAGATCAATTTGCAGTAACCTATGTTGATAAATTTTCTGCTAACTATGCATTTATGTGCAAAAAATTTTATTGTGACAAACTATTACAGTGCTATAATGATAATACTGTTTATAAAAAAATAGATTCTATATCTTGTACTATACAAAATCGTATCAAAGCTTTATATCGCCGTGCAGGTTATGATATTAAAAATCTAAAGTTTCCCTATTTAGTCTTAATCCCTAAATTTCACAAATCACAGGTTAAATTTAGAACTGTAACAGTGGGCTGCAATACGTACTTAAAGCTTGCTAATAATAAACTTTTAAATATACTTAAAATAGTTTTAAAAAAAATAAGTAAAGAAGGGGGCTATTTCATAAATAATAGCTTAGAAATAGTTAAACAGATAAAAGGTAATGGAGGTATAACTGACGTTAAAATCTACGATTTTACGGATCTTTTCAACTCTATCAACCTAAAAGATCTCTATAGTATTATACTTGGGTTATACGATCAATATGATTTAAAGACATATATAACTGAAAATAAATATCGTGCGTTACTAGATCTTGTACTTAATGAAACAATACTATATAATGGTAGAAACTTCTATAAGCAAATACATGGAATACCAATGGGTGGAGGATGCTCGTCTGCTTTAGCAGATATATACCTTCACTTTTACGAAAGAGGAGTAATGATTCTAAATGAACTTATGTTATTCCGATATGTAGATGATATACTTATATGTTTTAATGAAAACTTAAATGCAATATATATTAATTTTTACCCTAAAAATCTTAAATTGGTGGAGACTGATAAAGATAACGATGGCAATTTGGTATTTTTGGACTTGAGTTTAAATATTAATCAAAATCTAATATCATACAGTCTATATGATAAACGCGAGTTTTACAACTTTAAAACTGTTAGGATTATGAATTGGAATAATGCTCTACATATAAATATTAAACGCAATATAGTTACTAACCAGTTAATACGTTGCTAACGTTTACATTCAAACACAAAAAATATGGACGTCAGTATAATTAAATTCATAACTATAGCTATTGACCAGGGTTTTCCTGTCAATTTCCTCATATCAATTCTAACCCAGTTTTTTAATTTAGACAATAAAGATTGTGAGAATCGTTTTAACATAAGTTGGCAACACCAAAAATTTTCCTAATACGGCGATATTTATCCCTACTATGTCTATAAAAGTGAGTGTGCATGAGTTTCGTGTCTCTTTGCTTGGTGTGGAGTTAAGTATTTTTGTATCTTAATGTTTGTAGTGTATTTGTTAATGTGTAATTATTTAGTTAATTAGTATTATTGTACTTCTGTATCTTAGTATTAAGATTTTTTCTATTTTTTCTATATTAGTAAAGATATCTGGTTTAACTTATCTATTTCATCTAAAATATTTTTTCTTCTTCATAATTGTTTATTACTGTCTTGGTGTTATAGCCGACCTCCGGGAGTGTTGCCTGGCTTAAAACATGTTTAACCGGGGTTGGGGGGTCACAACTCCCCCCAGTCATCAACTATACCACCTCCACTTCTGTTTTTTGCTTATTTTTATATGTCTATCTTATTTTAGGTTATAGGAGTATTAAATGGTCGCATCGGCCCTTTTAGTCATCTTAATTTTAAATACAACCTCTGACAATAAAGTTCGGTGAATGAAGTCAGAACGGCCGATCTGGCAACACTATCGAAACAAAACGCTGCATCTGCGTAGAGGTAGGTGTTGACCATCTGCCCCCACCGTTGTTCAGTTGAGCGTAGTTTGTGTTCCGTGTAAGACTTGTTTTACAAAGTGCTTGTTTAGTGAGTTTGTTCCGTGCGACAAATCGTTACCCAGAATTTAGGGATGAGAAAAACGTGTTGTCATCTTGTGCCACATCACTTGGATGACGATCACAAGCAGGCACGTTTAGAGGCTTCACAGGATTTTGTCGAAACGGCGGATGCGACACCAAACTTCTTGAACTGTATTGTCACTGAGGATGAGTCCTGGTGTCTCAGGTACGACCCTGAAACGAAACGGCAAAGCATGGAATGGCGTTCTCCTGCATCACCTCGTCGGAAAAAGGTCAGAGCAGAAAAATCACACATCAAAACGATGCTCATCACCTTTTTTGATAGTCAAGGCATTATACACAAGGAATTTCTACCTGAAGGCACGACAATGAATGCTGAAGGGTACATTGAAACTTTGACCCGTTTCATGAAACGTCTATGCAGGGTACGACCCTAGTACGCACAACAAGGTTCATGGTTTTTTGTTCGCGACAATGCTCGCCCTCACACAGCCAATATCGTCAAACAGTTCCTGGCAAAAAAGGGGGTGGTGCAAACTGAACATCCACCATACTCGCCAGATCTCAATCCTCCAGACTTCTTCCTATTCCCACAACTCAAACTCGCTTTGAAAGGAAAGAGATTTGACGATATTCCTGACATCCAACGAAACGTGACGAGACTTTTGAACTCCATCCCAAAAGAAGACTTCTTGCAAAGTTTCCAGAACATGTATAGCAGATGTCAGGGGTGCATAGTTATGGGAGGTGAGTATTTCGAAGGACAGTAAGGTAACTTTCGTTAATTATTTCATCTACGTTAATATTACAGGACTATTCACCAAACTTTATTGTCAGACCTTGTATCTATATATCGTAAATATTTTTGTGAGCAGCTTAGCGCCTAAAATATATTTACTCTTTTTTGTTTCCTATTAAGTAATTTACATCTGTAAACTATATATATACTAGCTGTACCCGTCCCGGCGTTGCTCGGGTAATGTAATTACCAATTTTTTTAGTAGCCTCAACCCTTTGTTAATGGGCGTCGCTGTCATCCTTTTCCTCACCACGATACATTATTTTACCCATATAAATTTAATCCTTTCTGGCACATTTTGGCAAAATTTTTGACATAGGATTACTAATCGAATATCACTGCAATAGTAATCGATTTCCTTGAAAGTGAATATATCACATCCACCACATGCTGAAATTCTTTGAAATCTTCATACATTTTTTCCACAAATACACCACAAATTATATGATATTAACTAAGTGCTGGCCAAAAAAATTACGGCATTACTAAATGTGATTTTTTAATCGATTATCACTGCAATAGTAATCGATTTCCTTTAATCACCCAATCCCTCATAGAAAACAAACGCCCCAACACATCACGTGCATGACGTCAAAAAACTGGTTTTTCTCGTATTTTCACCCGCTGTACCTTCGTCCGGAAATGAAGAACGAAATCTCCAAAATGAGATTTCTCGCAAGAGTTAACGAATCATAAAATAAATTATTAAAAAATAACTACAATTTGTAAATTAATTTTGATTCTGGCTTTCGAAACTGTGATGTCTAGGGTCTCTGAGATAAAAATTTCGTAAAAATGTAACGACATTTACGTATCGATTCGACAATTTGGAAAAAAGGGTCACGGACAAAATCGCGTTTTTTTCCGAAAAACGGGTGCGTACAGGCGATTGAAAAAAAATCACAATTAATCGATAAATTAAGACAGACAATTTTAACTGTGATTTCCGTATAGTGTCATCTTTCCCGTATAGGCTCGTCCGAAAAAAAAAATTCTTGGACGGATACGTTAGGATTTACGGAGCTTTTACTCGTCCGGGAGCTCCAAATCGCGACTAAATATTTAATTACGGAAAATCTAATTAAAAAATCGAAAAAAGGGCTTCGAGGTGCATAATGAGACCTTGGGAGGCATCTTCGTGTCGAATCTCAAGACTGTCCGACCTACCGTCTTTGCGCTGCGCCGCGAGCAGACAAAAACTCGGTCACACACACACAGACTTTGCCTTTTATATATAAAGATATATATATATATATATATATATATATATATATGTGTGTGTGTCGCGCTCACTAGTGCTCACTCAGATAAATTGTTACGCAGTCCATGGCGGAATGAGATGCGAGACACTTGGTTGAGATTTCAAATATTTTATTCCATTTAATCCTTGCCGGGCTCCATAGGGTTGTTTAGAATACGACACCTCTTCACAATAATACTGGACTATGGTTGTAATTAGGACTGGACTGTGGTTGTAAATAACTGAAACCGTATACCTCGACTGGGAATACACCCGACACCAACTGATTCAATACGCCACTTAAATGTTTTATTTCCGTGCTGTCTGTCGCAGAACACATTTTTGTCTGCAACATTCCCGTGAGTGGTAAGGACTGGGGTAGACAGGTCAGTAAAAACAGCTAACATTTTTGGTTTTAAACTGAACCGTGTGTATTGAGGAAATCTTTACGGAAATTAAAAACCCAATATATATATATATATATATATATATATATATATAACAGTTCCGTAACTGACTGACTGATTGACTGACGGACATACAACGCACAGACCAAAACACTGGACCTAAAGGTCCCGCGGTTGTACATATATATATACATGTTCGTCTTTAAAGTAAATCTCTTTTCGTCTGAAAATGAAATCTTTACCTCCATTTTCTGATTTTTGGTGAATTTTTAAAGATTAATTTTTAGAATTTAATTTTTTAAATGCTGATCACAAGATTTCTTTTTCTGGTACTTTAAATAAATTTATCGTCACGTGATAACAACGAAATAGAAAAAAAAATATATTTTTTTCTTGCTAATGTGGCAGACGATTGGACATTATCCAAAAAATATTAAAATACAGTAAAAGATATGTTCCTGAAACTGTACTATATTAACTGTACTATATTCTTTAGTATGTCCTATTAGATTTAATTTGAATATTTTCTTCTACATTATTTTGTCTTTAAAAATATCCCTTAAGATTTTTTTATAAATATATATATATATATATATTTTTTTTTACATGAATTGTATACATTGATCGTCGGATCTATCATAAATATATATTCATTTTTTTGGCAATTGCATACATTGACCATTGTATTAAATTTGAATGTACTCCGTAGCGAAGTACGGGTTTTCAGCTAGTATATATACATATATATATATATATATATATATATATATATATATATATATATATATATATATATATATATATATATATATATATATATATATATACATATATATATATACATACATATATACATACATACATATATATATATATATATATATATATATATATATATATATATATATATATATATATATATATATATATATATATATACATACATATATACATACATACATATATATATATATATATATATATATATATATATATATATATATATATATATATATATATATATACATATATATTGATATTGTAATAACTGCACTACACGGACACAATTCGTGAACGTTAGTAGGAAAAACACTCGAGGAAGGAACAGAAACACATTAAAGAGGTGGAGTACTTTATTCAATGGAAGTATATTTCAGATAGCAGACATCAAAGAAGGTGCACAGAAGGTTTAACAATGACGGAATCGGACAGCAGCGGCATATAGGTTGAGGGTTAGAAAAGAAGAGACGCGCGAAGGGACAAGACAAGAGTAAAAACGTAGAGAGCGCGAAAAATATTCTGGACCTTTTATACTATGGGGATGCTAGGTGTTTAGAATTCTATAATTGGTTAGAAACGGACACATGATTGACAACGTGGAGGTATGATTCAAAATCTCATGCCTCCGAATCATTTCTGACTCATCTTTCCACGCGTCTGTTAGTGAGTAGGAGGTTAAAAATAACTTTAATGATTCACGCGTGCAGTTAAGGGAATAGAACAGTTGGTTAATTCATTTATTCCTAGGTCGCAATTTGGAATAGGGGCTGTGCTTTATTGAGGAGAACTTAGAATATGCGTCAAGTAATAATGGTGGGGCTTTATCATTACTTACTTTCACACACACACACACATATATATACATATCTATATACACAGTGAAACTTCTGTAGTCAGCCACCTCTGTTAGACGGCCACTCGTCAAAATGGCCATTTTTTTAGGAACCATGACTGACCGCCTTAGAAAAGTTTCACTGTATACAGGTATCGATAAACACATTTATTCTTTATTTATGATTTTTTAAAGGAACTCTAATTGTGCCAATTCAGCTTATTCGTAGGAAACACTATTCACAGGTCAGTAGTCATACTTCTGTCTTAGGAAAATTTAGAAATTCTAGTAGAAAACACTGCAGCTGAAATTCACGAATCAAACGTGCTATACTAAATTGTGCTACAGTTATATTTATTCTTAAGAAACCCTGGGTGATAGGTAAACCGTCTTACACGCTTGAACTTGAAAAGCGTTTAGAAATTCTGGTAGAAAATACCGCAGCGGAATTCTTCAAATGAAATGCATTTTGGTAAATTGTTACTATTCCATTTATTCCTTAGAAACCCCGTGGGAATGGAAAGCTATACGCTTCTGCATGAGATATTCCAGAAGAAAAAAGTGCAGCTGAAAATCTGTGAAACGTTTTCTTCTAAATTTTGAGACATTCCTGTTTATTTCTTAAGAAACCCTGGGTGATAGGTAAGCTACAATAAACCCTCTTGCATGAGGAACGTTTAGAAAGTATAGTGTAAAATACCGCAGCTGATTTTTATAAGTCAAACGTGTTATGTTACAGTTCTGTTTATCTATATGTATAAAACAGTTCCGTAACTAACTAACTGACTGACAGACTGACAGATAACGCACAGACCAAACCGTTGGACTTAAAGAGCTGAAATTTTGCAGGGCGATTCTTCTTATAGTGTAGGGGTGCACTAAGAAAGATTTTTGAAAAATTCTTCTTAGACCTTTTTAATTTAAATTTTAAAGCTGTTTTTCTAATTTTTTTAAAGTTTGCAATTAAAATAATAATCTGAGGGTTATAAAATTTATATCATGAGAAAGATCATAAAAATTCCTTTAAAATGAAATCTTTTTCGAATCTTTGCCCCCATTTTCTAATTTTTGGTAAATTCTTAAAGATTAATTTTTAGAATTTAATTTATTAAATGCTGATCACGTGGTCTCTTTTCTTTTTGTGATATCTTAAATTAATTTTGCGTGACGTGCATAACAACGAAATCGACAAAAAAATTTTTTTCCTTGCTAATGTGGCAGACGATTGGACATTATCCAAAAAAATATTAAAATACAGTAAAAGATATGTTCCTCAAACTGTACTATATTAACTGTACTATATTCTTTAGCATGTTCTATTAGATTTAATTTGAATAGTTTCTTCTACATTATTTTGTCTATAAAAATATCCATTACGATTTTTTTTATAAATAAATAAATAAATAAATAAATATAATATATATATATATATATATATATATATATATATATATGTATATTTGGCATTAATTGCATACATTAACCGTTGTATTCATTTGAATGTACTCCGTAGCGAAGCACAGGTATTCAGCTAGTCCTTTATATAGAGTGATAAGAAAGCCATCATATACACTTCTACATGAGGAATTCAAGTACAAAAGAGTGTAGCTGAATTCATTTTGTCAAATGTGTTATACTAAATTATGTGACATTCCAATTTTTCCTTAGATACCGTATGGGGTTGAGAAGCTACTATAAACCCTTCTTCATGAGAAATTCTGTTAGAAAATACCGCAGCTTAATTTCTTCAATCAAGAGTGTTATATTAAATTATAGGGCATTTCAATTTTTTTAGTAATAAATCTTATGTAGTTGAGTATGTAATTTAAAGTGGTCCAGGGCACAAAATCATTCAAATTTTTGAAATTTTTTTATTGCATTAAATAATTTTCTGTTTTTCCCCCGCTCAAAATGACGTTTAAACCATGTTTGTATCTTAATTAGAACAGGAGATATTAATTTTTTGTTGTTTTGCAATATTTTAATAGCAGCTAATCTTTGTATAAACATTTAAATGCATTTTCTGCATGATGGGTTTTATCACCATTTCTCGTTTTTAAATTGTTATAATTCAAGAACCGTTAAAAATAAATGGTTCAAACTTGGAACATGAACTTTTCAATTATTTTACTTTAATTTTGATTCAGCAAGTTTGAAAAAAAATTTTACTCTTGAAAATATGATTTAAAAAAAATAAGTTACATAATTATTTTTGAAATTTTTACTCTAAATTTGTTTAAATTAAAAAAAAACTAATATTTAAAAAATGCTGAATCAATATTTCTGTTTAATTAAATGAAAAAAATTTTGAAATTCGACAAATAATATTTCGAGTTATAACGATTTTAAATTACCCCACTTTAAAAAAAAAATTTAAAAACTTTATGAGAAGTTTTATGATGTAATTTTTGTTGAAAAAATATATGGTTAACCATCACAAAAAAATTCAAAATTTTAACTCAATAAATAAAAAAAAATTAATATACGTATGTCCCGGAACCCCTTAAAAATATTGAGAAAATTTAATTAAAAATATTGAGAATACATAATTATAGAAAATTTCAAGCAAATTTTTAATTAATTAATTCAATGATATAAATTTACTATGTACCACCCCTCTATAGGTCACGACCTCGAGCAACATTGCCTTAGATAACGTGTGTTTCTGGAAAGCTACCCTATACGCTTCTGCATAAGGAACATTTTGAAATTCTTGTAGAAAACTCCAGCAGTATTGTTTGAATCATGTGAGTTGTTATACTAAATGACAGAATAATAATTTTCATCTCAAGTATAAAATATGTTGCTAATTTTAATTGTGACAATTATTCTGAAAAATGAAATTCATCATCAAGCTGTTGTGGATTGGGTTATTTAAATACTAGCCCGGCGAAGCCCGGCTATGCTCGGGCCCCACAACAGAAAAAATAAGGCCCTTTTCAGGGCCATACAAATGTATTAAATTCCCGTCAATTTTCATTCCCGTCGCTGCCGAAAGATGGCTGCACCATACTGAATATATGTCGGCCATATTTTCTCAGGATGAGTGAAGCGGTGAAGTACTTTTAGAATTAAAATATCTGTAAAACTATTTTAAAGCTTCCAAACTAATCTTAGAATTATCTCCAGGCTTCAAAACATAAGTATACGAAGTTTCAACCAGATTCGTCAAGAAATGTAGATTTGTATACGTTACATACATACATACATACATACATACATACATAGAGACACTCTGCTTCATTTATATAGATAATATAGCGGAAGCAATAATTGTCAGAATTGCAATAAAAAACTTACCTAATTTATTCAGTTCCAAGAAATTAGAAGATAAAATTTCAAACTTACCTAAAAAAAAATTAATTCAGAAAATTAGGACAATGTTGTATTTAAATAATTATTATAAATGATAACAAACATATGATAAAACTCATATAAAATATTCAAAAATTTCGAACGACCGGAAAACCATTCAAGAACAGGATTCATATCCTGCGCACTCCCGAATCTTGCAAGCATTCTGACAACTAGACCATGCTATGAGAAGAAATCTTATGCTGTGAAGTGCATTTCTTAAGATATTGTTTTCCTTAAACTTTTACAACGTATCCTTTAACAGTTATACTTTAACATTTGGATACGAGGATTAACATAGTCTATATATATAAAACAGTTCCGTGACTGACTGACTCACTGACATACAACGCAGAGACCAAACCGCTAGACCTAAAGGACTGAAACCTTGCATGGCGATTCTTCTTATGGTGTAGGGATGCACTAAGAAAGATTTTTGAAAAATTCTTCTTAGATTTTTTTAAATTAAATTTTTAAGCTTTTGTAACTTTTTTTAAGTTTGCACTTAAAATAATAACTTGATGGTTATAAATTTTATATCACAAGAAAGATCATAAAAATTCCTTTAAAATGAGATCTTTTTCGAATCTTTACCTCCATTTTCTGATTTTTGGTGAATTTTTAAAGATTCATTTATTAGAATTTAATTTATTGAATGCTGATCACGTGATTTCATATTCTGGTACTTTAAATAAATTTATCGTCACGTGCATAGCAACTAAATAGAGAAAAAAATGTTTTTTTTTTCTTTCTCAAAAAAAAAAAAAATAAATATCCCTTACGATTTTTTAATATATATATATATATATATATATATATATATATATATATATATATATTACATCAGTTGTATACATTGATCGTCGCATTTATTATAAATATATATATTTATTTTTTTTGGCATTAATTCCATACATTGACCGTTGTATTTAATTTGAATACTCCGTAGCGAAGCGCCGATTTTCAGCTAGTTCATTATACAGTGACTCTCAAAAGTGTTCGTAGACTTACGAAAATATAAATATACGAAATATAAATATATATATATATATATATATATATATATATATTTATATATATACAGTAAACCCTCGTTTATACGGACTAACTGGAACCATAGGCAATCCGAATAATCGAAAATCCAGATAATCCGGGTATTATGGGTAACAAGCAAAACAAAATTCTTAACTATGCAGACCATTTATTACGATAAAAAACCGTGTTATGTAACAAAATTACAGAGTATTGTTTACAAGACATTAAAAAATGTTACGACCTTTTGCTATCATAGTTAAAAATTATTATCTGATGGGAACATTAAATAAAAGTCTACAAATGTAATCCGGATTATGCGGAGATCCGGATAAATGAGGTTGTATATATATATATATATATATATATATATATATATATATATATATAAACATAATGAAGAATATGGACTTGCATA
>OU015490.1:171869474-171889474 GCA_907164885.2 Dolomedes plantarius
AAAATATTTTTGATTAAAATATGGTTAATCAAAATTAACTGCCCAGACTTTCGAAAAAAAGTTATCTGCAATGAATGTTTATTTACAGATAAGAAATCATAGAGTTAAAGGAAAATGCCAAACAGTTAAATTTACTAATTATTTATGCCAATAAAAATTCTCCCAAGCGCTTGAAATAGTTGCTTAAAAATATTACTAAAGTCAGTACTTTAATGACTTCAAAAAGGACTAACACTGAACTGTCGTGAAGATTTATTTGAACCTAAGATGTCACAGACTTAACGAAAACTGGCTAAAAATCAAATTATATTATCTATCTATTTAACTGACTAAAAATTTACCCATGCACATGTAATAATTGCTTAAAAAATATTACTTAATTCAGAAATTTAATTTTAACTAAAAGAACGAAAAAAATTTCAGGTAGTCTCTTCTAACGAAACTACCGCGGGTTTTTAACGTAGGATTACTTATCGTTGCTTACCTCTTTTGTATGTATATATGCATGTATGTGTTATGTTTATATATGTATATATATATATGTATATATATATATATATATATATATATATATATATATATATATATATATATATATATATATATTTTCAATGCGGAGGCACTTGTCGCGAAGACATTCGCCTATAATTCACAGCAGTTTTGCTGGCCATTTTATTATGGGGGCGCCATATAGGCGGACCAGCATTTCCCCCTATGAAGGGACGACACAAACGGAGGCATTTTAGTGGCGCTTCGCCAGGATTCGATCTGAGCACCCTCAGTACCGAAAACCAGCGCGCTGTACCACAAGGCCGCCACGGCCCACGTATGTACATATATTCATATATGTATGTCAAAATTTTCACGCATTTTGGTACTTTTCTCTTTAACTCTTTAGTGTTGTCCAAGCGATACAGACCGGGTTTAGCACGCTGCCAAGATTATAACTCGCGAGGTACGGACGGACGGTTTTAGCGTCTGAAATTTTGCTTTCCGGAGGACCGTTATGGAGGAATGTAATCCTACGTTAAAACTGATCTGCAAGGAATGTCTTTTTGCACAAGAAATCACAAAGGTAAAACAAACTGACAAACAGTTAAAGTTTTTATACATTTATCTCACTAAACATTTACCCAAGAACATGTAATCGTTGCTGAAAAAATATTACTTGATACAGTAATGTGATTTTAACTAAAAGGACTGACAAACTGATCTGCAGTGAATGTTTATTTGCACAAGAAATCACAGAGGTAGAACAAACTGACAAACAGTTAATTTTTTTATATATTTATATCACTAAAAATTTACCCTAGCACATGTAATCGTTGCTTAAAAAATATTACTTAATTGAGTATTATGATTTTAAGTAAAAGGACGAGAAAAACTGATCTGCAAGGAATGTTTTTTTGCACAAGAAATCGCAGAGGTAAAACAAACTGACAAACAGTTAAAGTTTTTATACATTTATCTCACTAAACATTTACCCAAGAACATGTAATCGTTGCTGAAAAAATATTACTTGATACAGTAATGTGATTTTAACTAAAAGGACTGACAAACTGATCTGCAGTGAATGTTTATTTGCACAAGAAATCACAGAGGTAGAACAAACTGACAAACAGTTAATTTTTTTATATATTTATATCACTAAAAATTTACCCTAGCACATGTAATCGTTGCTTAAAAAATATTACTTAATTGAGTATTATGATTTTAAGTAAAAGGACGAGAAAAACTGATCTGCAGAGAATGTTTTTTTGCACAAGAAATCGCAGAGGTAAAACAAACTGACAAACAGTTAAATTTTTTATACATTTACCTCACTAAAAATTTACCCAAGCACTTCAATCGTTGCTTAAATATCATTACGAATGTCAGTATTTTGATAATCGCCAATAGGACCAGAAAAACTGAACTAGAATCAATGTTTATTTAATAAAAAATCATATAGTTAAAGAAAACTGACTGGCAGTTAAATTTTCTAACCATTTACCTCCCCAAAAAACTAACCCAAGCACATTGTAATCGGGGGATTAAAAAAGAAAAAACATTACTGAAATCCGTACTTCAAAAATACTGAAATGGTATTTCTGAAGTACTGATAAAAAACATCTATATTTAATTTCTTCAACAAAGGAAAAAAATATGCCTTTCGTTTTTAATAATATACCCTGGGGAATGTCTTTTCGAAACATAACAGAGTTTTTAAGGGGAGAGAAATGCATAAATACAACACTAAAACATAACAAAGAGACAGAAAACATACACAATTTCTCACACAATGGGCCGAAAAATACCGGTAAAAAAAAAGAAAAAAGAACCCCTGCTGCAAATTTCCCTACCATTTCATTTGATTTCTTAACGCCTCAAAATTAAAAGTAGAGGTGAAAAAAAATATGGACTTGGATTTAGGAGAAAAAATTTAAAATAAATAAAAAAAATAAAGAATGGAATGAAACACAACGCTCTAAAAGTATTTCCATTTATTTTATTTGAATTTTCCAGATGTGGGGATAAAGCAATAATAAACATCTTCGGAATAAATAATAATAACACAAAATTTTATTTATTTATATTTTTTCAAATTCGAAGGCAAAGTTTTGCTTGTTGTTGCTGCCATTCTGTAAAAGAAAACAATGCGATTTTTATGTTTCCACAATGGCGCGGATTTTTTTTTTTTTTTTTTTTTTTAAACGCCGGTGCATTAAAAGCGCGACGAACAAATAAACATTATTTTTCGGACCATTCTTTGGTTATTATTTTTGAGCATGGAGATTTGAAAAAAGAAAGCGAATAGTTTTTGCATTGTGCTTGCGATAAATTTTTCTGTCTTTGTGTGCATTTTAGGTATTGTGGCAACGGCAAAAATGAGCAATTCTTTTCGCGCCCCGATAAAATACGCGCCAAGATTAGATCTGCCTTTTTCAAAATTAATAGACGCCGAGAAGAAAAGAGTATAATTCATATTCGAAATATATTGTTTCGGGCGATAACACGGTAATAGATGGTTTTGAATGGGCCTGAATGGTTTAAAGAGCACGGGAAGTGCCGCAAAAAAAAAAAGAAATCTAAACGGTTTCTCTTTACAGAAAATAAAGCAGCGTTTGCAAAAGCATTTTCATGAATAATTTGTCGTGAAATTCATTATAGCTATGCTGTATGTTAAATTAATCTGAAGGTATAATAATGAACGCAGTTGTCGTGATTAACTATCACATAAACCATGTGTTACGTCTCATACTATTCTAAGGTTATTTAGATTATGAACTAATTTAAATGAAGGTTTATTTTCTGGTAATTTCATTAAATATTAAATCCTTTTGGGTTACTAATTATTAGAGGGTCTAATTTAATAATTACTCATTTTTTTACTTATTGTATATATATATATATATATATATACAGGTGGTTATCAAAATAATGGAAACACATATCAATATTAGTGGTGTTTATGAAAGTGCTTCGTATTTCTTAAAAAACAAGTCTAGGAACCAGTATTTTTTTATAGAATATCGTGTATACATTATTCTACTTTAAGGTAATGAAACTATGGACATCAGGCTCTTTGGGAGATAGCGGAAGATGTCAACCTTGTAGACCGTGCAGAGAGGGCAAATTGTTGAAGCGCGTCTAATTGGAGTATCTGTTACAACATCCCCCATGGTTTTGGGTGTTTACAGAGCTATGGTATCAGAAGTCATGACGGCATACAGAGTGCACGGAAAGACATCCTCTGTGAAACACAATAGTGGACGAAAGGGAAAGATAAGTGAAAAAGACTGATGGGTGTTAAAGCGGATTGTGACATCAAATGCAGCCAAAGTGACCGTAGAGCTCCATCTGAATCTGCAGGCTCCAGAATCAGTCATTACAGGTAAGAGAAAACTTCACAAACAAAACATTTACGGTAGAGTAGTAATTACCAAGCCACTTGTAACAGATGAGAATACAAAACGTCCTCTACAGTGGTACCACGAGCAAAAATCCTGGTCGAGTGATACGGCGAATTATGACATTTGGTTAGAGAAATCATTGTTCCCTTTGTTCCCCGCAACATACGTTCGTATGTCTGAAGAACACGTACATAAGCGTATGATCATGCTTGTCTCATGCCAACTGTCAAACATGGAAGAAAATTTCTCAGGGTTTCAGCGGTCATCTCTTGGTTTTCAAAAGAGATCTATTGTAATCCTGAAAGGGATATTGACTGAGAAGGGAGTATGTTGAACTTTAAGCTGACCAGATCCATCGTATGGTGCAAAAATTGTTTCCTTCAGGAGATGGCGTTCTCCATGATGATAATGCTCCGATCCATACAGCTAGACGTGTCAGGTCGTGGTTTGAGGAACATAAAGGCCAAGTCAAACATCTTATGTGACCCGCACAGTCTCCAAAACTCAATGTCATCGAACTGCTGTGGTCTGTTTGAGAGAATAGAGTAAGGAATCTATATCCACCAATAGCATCTCTACAGGAACATTGACGATTTATCCATAAAGAATGGTATAATATTCCCTTAACCACTATTCATGAATTGCATAATTCAATTCCTTAGTGAATTCAGGTGGTATTAAATGCCATAGATGGTCCTATGCCATATTGATAAAGAATTTCATGTTATTCTTAAATATTTCCATTATTTTGATTACCACCTATATATATATATATATATATATATATATATATATATATATATTACATCAATACTCTGCCAATATATAGACGTGATCTCCACTGAGATAAATATTGTAAACATTGTCTAAACATTTATTAAATTGATCAGTTTGATCTAGGCCGGAATAAATGCTCTATAAATGTAATAATTTGTCAGTTGGATCTGGTTACACTGTACATCTATTAATTTCGTCAAGAAGATGTGTGCCGTTATCGTAAACCGTTAAATGTATTGACCAGCACTATAATCACATATAAATGTGTAAACAATATAAACCTACTCATTTGGTCAGCTTGATGTATCAATATGTACTCGCTATATATATATATATATATATATATATATATATATATATATATATATATATATATATATATATATATATATATATATATATATATATATATATATATATATATATATATATATATATATCTGAAGATTTGCCGGACTTGGTTTGTATTTACATCAATAATCTATTAATATACTGACGTGATGAAATTGATATGCCCGATAAACATTTATTAAATTCATCAGCTTGATTAAGGGTGAAATACGGGCTCTGTAAATATCCCTCCGAGGGGTTTGTAAGGGTTGGATGGAGAATATGATACCCATGGGGATGCTTGATCTAAATTATTTTCAGCCTATTCACCGCCAAAGATTAAGGGAGTACAGGACCCTGAGGTTCGACGAAATGACCATAAATATAGTCTAATTCTAACCACCAAAACTCAAATAATATTAGAAAAAGAAATTTTCTTTCTTTATACATATAAAGTACGTATCTTTAAATATGTCATATATAAAAATGGAAGTCTAAATCTATAAATAATTTTCAAATTAGCAGTTTAGAATTTTATAAGATTAACTGGTGATTAAAATTCATAAAGTGCTGCGCGCATCATAAAATTGAGATATATGCTTACAGAAAATGATTATTGGTCAAAATACACTTGCAATATATTTACCTGTAATGTAAAACCAAATAAATCGTAATAAATATTATTAAAAATAAAAATTGAGTATAAAACTTCAAAAATTTTCACAATGATTTGCATAATTTTACCACATAAAAAAAGTATTCCAGAATTGCACATTTTCTGGTTTTAAAATGTAGATTACCATGATATATACATATGAGTGTAGTTTTATCAGTTTCCTATTGATAGTTTAAAAGCAATGCTGCACGCAAACTCAAATTAGCAGTTAATCATATAAAATTCTAAACTGCTAATTTGAAAATTATTTATAGATTTATAATTTCCACTTTTGTATATGACATATTTAAAGATATGTACTTTATATGTATAAAGAAAGAAAATTTCTTTTTAGGACATTACTTGGGGTTTTTTGTGGTTGGAATTAGACCATATTTATAGTCATTTCGTCGAGCTTGAAGGTCCTGTGCCCCCTTTTAAAGCCCGGAAGGCTTTAGTTGCTGTGTCGGGCCCTGTCTGATGCATTGGGCCTTGAAAATACAGGGTCATCTTAAAATGTTGGACACATTTCAAAAGCTCATAATTCTAAAATAAATTGAGTAAACGCAATAATATTCTTTTCAAACAACTCGGCAAATGTCCCAGATTTCTAAATGTAACTGGTACTCAACCGTGACGCTGAACGTTGCGCAGAAGCGATGTGGAGTGGAAGAGGTCTGCGTTCGGCTTTCCGTCAGTGCAATGGCGACCGTTTAGGAGAAAGCTCAATGTGTGTTGTGGTTAGCGGAGTACAATTATGTTAAAACAGTTCAGTGAAATTACCACTTCGTTTATCGCAAACAACCACCACTTGAGCTTTCTCCTGAACGGTCGCCATTGCACTGACGGAAAGTCAAATGAAGACCTCTTCCACCCAGCATCGCTTCTGCGCAACGTTCAACGTCACGGTTGCGTACCAATTACATTTAGAAATCTTGGACACTTGCCGAGTTGTTTGAAAAGAATATTATTGCGTTTGCTCAGTTTATTTTAGAATTATGAGTTTTCGAAATGTGCCCAACCTTTCTCGATGACCCTGTACGTAAGAATGAAATATTATCACTGTCAAGATCAGACTAAATTATCCTTATAACTAAATTTTTACTCCATTATTTTTAGTAATATAAAATTAGCAATAACAAAAATCAGGAAACTATTTTTAACAATATATATATATATATACAGTAGAGCCCCGATTATCCGCGGAATTGGGTGTCAAGGGCACCGCGGATAACAAAAATCGCGGATAACCCGAAAATGTCTAAAAATGAGTTGCAAACACGAAAAAAAAAATATTTCAACATAAAAACTATGTTTTATTGTACAAAAACATAATAAAACTTTAAAAATACTTACATATGTACAGTACAGCAGACACATTTGCTCTATGTCTAAATCACTAATATAAAGAACGGTAAACAAAAACAATACATACATACTGTATGTATAAAAAGTGTTCAGTTACACCTTTTAAAAAAAATCAGTCACTCGTTTTTGCTTCTTGCTTTGAAAACCCCTTTTCTTTATTCTAAATTGTACTTTCCTTAACATGATTTTTTCTGCCAGATGTGCATCGTCGTCTTGTTACTCTAAATATTGAAGTAATCTGTCTACGTGCTGCAAAGCAGTTTCGTGTGTCATCCGCGTAGGCGCCTCGTCTTCACTTTTATTTTGTTCTCCATTCTCGTTTACTCCCATTGCTTTGTTCGTTATCTCTATGCCAGTCAGTCGTTCAAACCCCGACTCACTTGCGTCGCATTCCAGCCACTCTTCTATGTTCTCTTCGTCGACATTCGCACTGCAGGGTCTGTTACGTAAAGTTTGTCGTAACGTCTCCACCCATTTGTCTATGTACGCCCTCTAGCTGCAAGAATGCATCAGAACGAACTTTGTATCTGTCTAGCACGGAGCTCCTGCAACAAGCGGAGTTTACTATGGCAAACAATGCCTCGCTATTAAATTTATGTTATATTATTTACAGTCCACTGTGCTTATTTTCTTAAACATCGTACACCTCCGTACAGGGTTTATTGTATTTCCCTTGTAAGTTGGCTTGGATTAAAAATTAAAATTGCTTTTTTTTGAGGTTTGTAATTAAAATTTTTTTCGCTGCACTCGCACTCGCGGATAATCCGCACCGCGGACAATCCGCTCGCGGATAATCGGGGCTCTACTGTATATATATTGCCCCTGCTGTACTAAAATAAACATTTCTATGCGCTGAAAAACCATCAACCAAAGCATTACTTCCTTGTGGGTGCGTACACTTCTATATATTTACCCAGAGATAATAAGAAATAACAATGACGAACTTGGAAACAACAAGTTCACTAAAAAGTAAAGCACTACACTGCAAAGAGCATCCCCGATCCATCAAAAACCACCCTGATCTTCATGACGTAAAGCCCACACAATTATTCCAAATCCCTTCACTTTTCCGCAATCTCTCAAATTTATCTCGGACACAGATAAAAAAATAAATAAAAACCCACCTCTCTTTTTTCAAGGTTATTTTGAGTCAGTGTCTTACCAGTGTTGTAGTGCATTCATTCAATTGACCGCTCGCGAAAACTTTTCTTAAGACTAATTTGACTTTTACTGTGCGGAATAGAGAGAGCCCCGAGGCCCAGGCTAAATCCGTTTTTTTTCTTTCTTTATTCTTCTTTTAAACTGGAGAAGAAAAAAAAAAAAGAAAACGACAAAAGAACCGGTTTTGTGAAACCGGAAAAACTTTTTTTCCAGACAAAATGATGAAACAAGTGATCCGTGTAGTTTTTATTGCATTTGGCATAAATAATAATAATTATTTTCTCTGGCGAAGCGCGTGAAATTTCGGGCCGGAAGTAACTGGTTGATTTTTATGTGAAAATCTGCTAAGGCTTTTTAAATTTCGTAATTTTGACGTTAAGAAGCGGACATTTTAGTTGATACGTCACAAGTTTTATTAGTGGCCACTAGCATTTAGGAAAACCTGACATTAGTAAATTCAGTAGGTTATCAAACCGTGAAACGTAAGCTAGAAGGTGAATCTTGGTCTGAGACTATTGGTATTGAAAGAGGTATAAACAGTATCCTGGAAACTTCATTACGTCAAACTACCATAGAAAACTTTTTCTTGCTCCCTTCCTGTAGTTGAAATCTTAAAACTGTTATGCAGGTATGTTGTAGCAAATATAGGATTTTTTTCTTCTCTTACTATAATGATATGTATCTACTTATAGGTCTAGAAATTAAGTTGTATTTTTAAAATTATAAAAAATAATTTTAATAATAGATAATTAAAGAAAATTAAAAAGTATTTTATGGTAAATTATCTAATATATGTTTATATAGGTGTGTATGTGTGGCTGTCCAAAAACCTAAATTTTGGCTATAAGAATCAACCGCTTATAAGAATGAAAAACAGTAATAACAAACGTGATTCTTATAAGCGGAAATCACTGTATATATATACATATATATATATATATAAATATATATATATATATATATATATATATATATATATATATATATATATATATATATATATATATATATATATACACATATCTATATATATATATCTATATATATATATATCTACAGTGATATATATATATCTACAGTGACACATATCTATATATATATATATCTACAGTGATTTCCGCTTATAAGAATCACGTTTGTGATTACTGTTTTTGATTCTTATAAGCGGTTGATTCTTATAGCCGAAATTTAGGTTTTTGGACAGGCACATACGCACCTATATATACATATAGTAGATAATTTACCATAAAATACTCTTTAATTTACGTTAATTATCTTTTATTAAAATTATTGTTTATAATTTTAAAAATACAACTTAATTTCTTGACCTACAAGTAGATACACATGATTATAATAAGAGAAGAAAAAAATCCAATATTTGTTACAACATACCTGCTTAACAGTTTAACATTTCAACTACAGAAAGGGTGCAAGAAAAAGTTTTCTATGGTAGTTTGACGTAACGAAGTTTTCAGGAGTCTGTTTATACCTCTTTCAATACCAATAGTCTCAGACGAAGATTCACCTTCTAGCTTACGTTTCACGGTTTGATAACGTGCTGAATCTACTAATGTCACGTTTGCCTAAGTGATAGTGGACACTTCGCCGAAAATTTATGTGTTTCAGGGTCTAGGAAGCCGCAACCAGTATGTGGGAGGTAGGAAAAAAAGAGTCCCTGTGTTTCTTTGTCAGTGGAGAAAAGTGAAATCGGACCTGGACGGGTGGAGATGCCCCTGGGTCAAGCTAATAGGACAGTTTTTTGCTAAAGCGTTTAAGGACAAACTATTATGTTATGTCTAACAAAGAAAGGGATACATATTACGACTGTATTTCATCCCATTTTATCACTCTTTCTTAAAAAAAAAATAAAGAAAGAACTTCATGCCTTTTGAATTTTTCAGTGGCTTTTTTGGAAAAATGAAAGGAAAGCGAAGAGTGTAAGCTGATTCTTAAAACCGGTGGATTGATTCTTTAAAGCGAAAATTTTAACATGGAAATAATACATTTGTTTTTGTTTTTGCGATATTGATTCTCATAAACGGTTGATTCTTATAACCACTGATCACTATAAGCGGTGGTTACTGTATATATATATATATATATATATATATATATATATATATATATATATATATATATATATATATATATATATATATATATATAGATATATATATATATATATATATATATATATATATATAGATATATATATAGATAGATAGATAGATAGATAGAGAGAGAGAGAGAGTACGTCACTGGCGTTGCCAGGGATTTTAAAAATGTTTGTTAACCAAAATCAATTTAAAAACTAAACAAGTATAAATAACATAGCACAAAAATCATGCGAAATATTATGCACATGAATAAAATGAAAACACATGAATAAAATTTTTAAAATTATCCATACAAAATGACATAAATTTTGTTAATGTTTAAATTATGTCATGCAAAATGACATAATTTTAATTTTGCATGTCATTAAAATTCTTTCTCTCGCCAGCAAGGAAGATGACACTGCGAGCATTTTAAAACAATGAATTAAATGTAATGAAAATGCGAAGTTTCTAGTGATGGCAGAAAATCTACCTAATTGCAAAAATCTTCAAACATCTTGAAAACGAACAATATTGTGTCTCTACGAAGTTAACACCAACAACAACTGAAAGAAAAGCTGTCCTGTCTTAGAAAATTAGGTTTATACATAACAGAAAAAGCTAATTGAGAAAACCTAAAGTAATAAGTATAAAATTTTACTAAACGTCGTATTTATCTTTTTATATTTCCCATTTATATGATTTTTATATAAAAATCCGAGGTTCCTGTCTTTGGCAGAAAATCCTTTTAATATAAAAGTATAAACCTTCACAAATCTGACAAAATCGTCAAAAATTTAAATTGTTTGTCTACCCAATATATTAATGAACGTGTTTAAACTATCCGAACGTCGCCTTTCAGATATACGACAAAATGGTATAGTTTTAAAACTATAAAACCCTTTACAAATCTGAAAACCAACAAAAATTAAAATTGCGTATCTATGGAATAAATACCAACAGCGACTCTACATAATTCTCGCTTGATGTATAAGAGAAAACGCTAAAAGAGAGATCATTTAAAAATAATTACTTTTGATTAAAAACTTTGTAATTATCCTCTTATACTTCATATTTAATCGATTTTCATTTGAAAATCTGAGGTTTCTAGCTCAGGCAGAAAATTATTGCAACCTTAACGTATAAATCTTCACAAATTTGACAAAATAAATTAAAATTGTTTGTTTATCCACTATAATAAAAAACTTGTTTAAAGAATCCCTACGTTGACTTACAGATATAAGGCAAAAGGATATAATTTTAATATTTCCTGCCATTAAAACCTTTTCATTCGCCAGCGAGAAAGATGACACTGCTAAAATTTTTAGAGAATGAATCAAATATAATATAAATTCGAGGTTTCTAGCTCTGGCAGAAAATGCTCGAAAACCCTAAACTATAAACCTTCACAAATCTGAAAGAATCCCGGAAGATTAAAATCGTGTGTCTATGAAATAAATACCAACCCGAAGAAATGCTATCTTATCTTAGAAAACTAACTTGTTACATAACAAAAATAGCTAACAGAGAGGACGTTCCGGTAATAATTATGTTTTTCGAAACTTTGTATTTATCTTCTTATATTTCTCACTTATTTGATTTTCATATGAAAATCCGAGGTTTTCACTAGTGGCAGAAAATCCTCGCAACCTAATTTTAAATCCCTTCACATATTTGGAAAACCAATAAAAATGAAAATTATGATTATTATTTATTTGATTTTCATTTGAAAATCAGAGGTTTTCCAACCTTTGGCAGAAAATCCTTGCAAACTAATTTTAAAAACCTTCACAAATCCATAAATAAAAAAAATCAATACAAAACAAAAATGAAAACTATATGTCTACGAAATATATACCATGAGCATCTCTAACCAGAATTTTCTAGTTCTAGAAGAAAATCCTTGAAACCTAATAGTTAAAATATTTCACTAATTTATTTAACCAAGAAAAGGAAAAATCCTCATAAATTAAATCTGTTAATCTTCCCACTATATATATGAACTTGTTTAAACTATCCAAAAGTTGCCTTTCACATATACGACAAAATAGTATAATTTTAAAACTATAAAACCTTAATCAAATCTGAAAAACCAACAAAAATGGAAACTGCTTGTCTACGGAATAAATATCAATAGCGACTCTACAAAAAACTAGGTTGATATATAAGAGAAAAAGCTAATAGAGAGATCAATTAAATAATAATTATTTTTTATTAAAAACTTCGTATTTATCCTTATACATTTTGTATTTAATCGATTTTCATATGAAAATCTGAGTCTAATAGTGAGATCATTTAAATAATAATTACTTTTGATAAAAAACTTCGTATTTATCCTTATACATTTCATATTTAATCAATTTTCATATAAAAATCTGTGGCAGAAAATCTTTGCAGCCTAAAAGTATAAACCTTTATAAATCTGGAAAAATAAATTAAAATTGTTTGTCCACCCACTATACTAATAAAATTATTTAAAGTATCCGAACATTGCCTTTCAGATATGAGGCAAAATAATATAATTTTCATATTACAGGCCATTAAGACCTTTTCATTCGCCAGCGAGAAAGATGACATTGCAAAAATTTTTAAAGAATGAATCAAGTATAATAAAAGATCGAGGTTTCTATCTCTGGCAGAAAATGCTTGAAACCCTAATCTATAAACTTTCACAAACCCGAAAAAAAAATCCCCAAATATTAAAATCGTGTGTCTACGAAATAGATACTAACACTAAGAAATGCTGGAGCTTAGAAAACTAAGTTGTTACATAACAAAAATAAAAGCTAACACAGAGGACGCTCCTGTAATAATTAAATTTTTTGAAACATCGTATTTATCTTCTTATATTTCGCATTTATTTGATTTTCATACGAAAATCCGAGGTTTCAACCTTTGGCAGAAAATCCTCGCAACTTAATTTTAAAAACCTTCACATATTTGAAACACCAATATAAATGAAAATTATGATTATTATTTCTTTGATTTTCATATGAAAATCCGAGGTTTCGACCTTTGCCAGAAAATCCTTGCAACCTAATTTTAAAAACCTTCACAAATACGAAAAACCAATAAAAATGAAAATCTACAAAAATAAATACCATGAGCTACTCTAAGATGTACATTCTTATCTTAAAAAACCAAGTTTATATAAAAAAAAGGCTGATGGAGAAATCATTTAAGTAAAACATGTTTTTGTTTAAAAACTTCGACTTTTATATGATAACCAGAGGTTCCTAGTCCTTGCAGAAAATCCTTGCATCCTAATAGTATAAACCTTTCACTAATTTATTTAACCAAGAAAATGAAAATATCCTCATAAATGAAAATTGTTTATCTACCCACTATACTAACAAACTTGTTTAAAGAATCCGAAAGTTGCCTTACACATATAAGGCAAAATGATAAAATTTTAATACTCCAGGCCATTAAGACCTTTTCATTCGCCAGCGAGAAAGATGACACTGCTAAAATTCTTAGAGAATGAATCAAATATAATAAAATTTCGAGGTTTCTAGCTCTGGCAGAAAATGCTCGCAAACCCTAAACTATAAACCTTCACAAATGTGAAAAAATCCCGGAAGATTAAAATCGTGTGTCTATGAAATAAATACCAACTCTAAGAAATGCTATCTTATCTTAGAAAACTAAGTTGTTACATAACAAAAATAGCCAACAGAGAGAACGCTCTGGTAATAATTATGTTTTTCGAAACGTCGTATTTATTTTCTTATATTTCGCACTTATTTGATTTTCATATGAAAGTCCGAGGTTTCCACCTTTGGCAGAAAATCCTTGCAGCCTAATTTTAAAAACCTTCCCATATTTGAAAAACCAATAAAAAGGTAAATTATGATTATTATTTCTTTGGTTTTTATATGAAAATCCTAGGTTTCCAACCTTTGGCAGAAAATCCTCGCAACCTAACTTTAAAAACCTTGACATAGTTGAAACACCAATATAAATGAAAATTACTCATCTACGAAATAAATACCATGATCATCTATAAGATATACTGTTAGAAAGCCAAATTTATATATAAGAGAAAAGGCTTAGGGAGTGATCACTTAAGTAATACTTAATTTTGATTTAAAACTTAGTATTTATCCTTTTATAAGTTGTCTCTATTCGTCTTTTATATGAAAACCAGATTCTAGTCCTTGCAGAAAATCCTTGCAACCTAATAGTATAAACCTTTCACTAATTTATCTAACCAAGAAAATGAAAAAAAATCCTCATAAATTAAAATTGTTTGTCTACCCACTATACTAACAAACTTGTTTAAAGAATCCGAACGTTGCCTTACAGATATAAGGCAAAATGATATAATTTTAATATTCCGAGCCATTAAGACCTTTTCATTCGCCAGCGAGAAAGATGACACTGCGAGCATTTTTACGAGAATGAATCAAATATATCCCCCCCCCCCCCTCGCATCATTTTCCGGGAGCGACGCCTAAACAAGCCTGCAACGAAATAATCCCTTTATCAGGGAAGCCCCGGCTAAATGAAGAGAAGAGAATCAATTTTAATTAAAATTTAAAATTGAAGATTTCTACCTTTTCATTTCCTTTAAAATGCCTCGCATGAAATAATTCCGTCTACGAAATAATTAGAATTCAAATTTTCTGTTTTGTATGTGCGGACGGGGGGGAGGGGAAAGGCGCGTATACTGAAACCCAAAACAGTGTAATTATATCCGTAGAAATGATCTCGAAAATTTTGAATAAAGCAAGAAGGAAGAAAAAATAAATAAATAAAACAAAAATCCTTCATTTTTAATGCCAGTCGGAATGTAAAAAAAAATAAATAATGTAATGAGTTTCAAATAGAATATTTTCGCCTTATTTTGTAATGCACTCTCTGACGGGAAGGTTTTTTTTTAAAAAATTAATTCTTAAAAGAAGGAGAAGAATTAATCCATTCAAACAACATGGAAAAATACCAGGAAAAAATATTTTTTTCCTCATGCTATACCAATATTTAAACTTCAATTAATTATTTGCTGAAAGCTTTTTATGCTTTATATTTATCTAATATTTTATAATTAAAATTAAATATTTTTGAAAAGGATATATTTTTGCAGCGACTTTCGTAATAGCTTTCCACAGCAGAGATGAGTTTATTAATTTTAATGATGTTTACGAATTTTTTAGTAAGTTACTTGACATTGAAGTATTTAATTTGGTGCGCAAAAATCTTTTAGTATAAAAGATACACGTGAATGCAAGTTTTTTTTTTGGTACAAAAGAGTTCCTTAATTAAAGTGAATAAATTTTGGAACCGTTTTCGTTTCTTGTCAGGAATTTATACCCTTTCTATTTAAAAACAGACATCCGAATGAAAACAACGTTACTGAATAAACAGATTCGGAAACGACAGAATCTTAATTCAAGGTTTAAGTTAACTTCCTTCAGTGCATGCACCTTTCTCAAATATATATAAGGTTTAAGATATGGCTGTAGTGCAATTAATTATAGAATAAAAAGCTCCGATATTTAGTAATTATTGAAATCAAATGGAAGAGTACTTTTTCTTCCTATCTTAATGGGGAATGGTTTGGCGACATTCTTTTAAATTCCATCAAACAAGCAAACAAACAAACAAACAAACACACACACACACACACACACACACACACACACACACACACATATATATATATATATATATATATATATATATACAGGGTGTCCATAATTAAAGTCCCACTTTCAAAAGGCTGCAAAAAAAAAAAGAGCCACTGGTCAGAATGACTTCAAATTTGAAATGAATATACTGGAAGAAAGGGGAAACGATTTGGCATAATAAAAAAGTTCCAAAATGTATCAACAGATGGCACTGTAACACTGTGTAGTTCTCGTATGTAAAATGTTAATGTGAAAGGGAATATTATGCTTGTAGCAATTAAAAATTTAATTGAATTTTGTGATTGATTAAATAAATGTATGTTAAAGGCCGATGCTCTTTCTTCAATGCTTGCTCCAACACACGCATGCATCCAATGTTTTAAGCTTATTTAATAACAAATATCTGATCCTGGTCACAGCACCAGTGCATTGGGCGACAGAGCATTGGCCTTTAACATACATTTATTTAATAATTCACAAAATTCAATTAAAGTATAATTGCTACTAGCACAATATTCTCTTTCATATTAAAATTTTACATACGAGAACTCAGAAGCAGAGGCAAACTATATGGTCAAAGTGATGATTTTTAGAGTCTATGGGGAGGCACTTACTACAGATGAAGTATGCAGCGATGAAAGATGGCATCGACGACAGGGACCCAAAATCACGTCATATACAGGATCATCTTGGCGGGTTACTGGAACTTCTCCTAGACTCTTAGGCAGCCGAGACTCTCTATGATCTGAGCTCTAAGAAAAAAGTCTGAGATAAATCTGGACCTTCTCTCCTTTTTTTTCTTACTTGGAGGGGCTGTTGTCCGTTTACGGGGGGGGGGGCATTCTGGCCCGCCCCTCATTTTCATTGGGCAGTGGGCTGCTTTTCTCTCAGTAGTTCCTGCCCCAATTGGTTCCTTATTGTACTGCCTCTGTCCATAGTCTACGAAGTACCTCCCCACCATAATTTTCATTTGCAATACCACATTGACCCTTATCATCTGAAGGTTTTACTGTGGGCCATAAAATAACGACCATCCATCTTGCAATATTTATAGACTTTAGATCGCTATCATTGGCCACACCGACAGCTATTCTTCTATTTCCTCCTGGTTTACAAGCCCCTATTTACCCCTGACTCTGCAGCCTTTACATTAGATTCGTTCTTGGCCACACACCGTGGGGAATTATACCATTCCGCTTCTACACTTACATAGGCACTACTTTGGTTACCAGAAATACAAAACTAACTTTCATCACTAAATATTACCTTTTTCCAGTCTTTAGCAGTCCATAATGAATGATCCCTTGTCCATGCCAATCTCCTCTTGCGTCGAAAATCGGTCAGTAATGGTTTTGGGCGAGCTTTGCAACCTCGTAATCCAATTTCCAGCAGTCTTCCTCTCACAGTTCTTGGGCACACATTCACATTCGATGTCAAAGTCCATTGTTTCAAAATTTGCGATGAATTAAGCTTTCTGTTTGAAAGTGAAATCCTGTGCAATACCCTGTCTTCCTGTGCCTCTGCACAGGAAGCACTCTCCCCTGTTCCTGTGCAATACCCCTGCCTCTGCAACCTTTACAATAGATTTGTTCTTGGCCACACACCGTGGGGAACTATACCATTCCGCTTCTACAAATACAAATTTATTATGATGTACCAAGATCAAGGGAAGACAAAGTGATGTGCTCAGCAGAGAAGCGTAGACAGCAGGCTAAGTAACTTTGCTTTCGTTTTTTTAATATAAATTTAAGTATAAACTAGACTCAAGGAGACATTATTTTTTAACGTAGGATTACTTTCCCAATGATGGTCCTCCGGAAAGAAAAAAAATTGTCCTGCGTCGCAAGTTATAATTTTGGCAGCGCACCAAACCCAGTAGCAGTAAATATTTAAACAGAAAAGTACCAAAATGCGTCAAAAAGAAAAGAGGTAAGCAACGATAAGTAATCCTAAGTTAATAACCCGCGGTAGTTTCGTTAGAAGAAACTATCTGAAAATTTTTTTTTGCATATTTTGCACGAGAAAGCGTCTTATATTTTAATAAGTTATAAGAAAATTCTGAAACTATTTTAAACGTTATTTTAAAAAATGAAATATACAGAATTTGGTCACGGAATGATTCTGTATTACTGAACTGTAAATACCATAAAATGTATGCCAAAATTCATGATATATCGACAAAAATGAAAAAAAAAATTAGGTAGAATCATTTTTCTTCTTCAATAGCGCCATCATTAACTAGCAAAACAAAACAAAATCATGCTTCTGGATAGTTTAACCACAAAGATCAGGACTTTAAAACACACAAAGCAAAAACTACGAATTCTTTATTTAAAAAAAATATTCCGATCTCTCAGAGGAAAACTGCGGTAAGACCAGTTTTAACCACGTGTGGTTAGAGCGAAAAAAATTATCCAGTTTGGAGGAACAAGAAAAAAGAGACCCTAACATTTTCAGATGTTTCAGGTTTTTTAGACTGTTTTCTCACTGACAAAATATCTTAACTAACAGCAAGGCAATTTGTTACCTTTGGAACAGTGCGAACGATTTTATGCTAAGAGGTATATTATAAATAGCATTTAAAGTAAACACTATAATTCTTAAGGATGCAATGTTTTCAAATGAAAACTTTATGATAATTCGCTTTCTTATGAAACTTATTTAATATATTTCAGTTACATTGAGAGATATGCGCCATTAAAAAAATTGGTTGCGTTTACAACATGTTGAGTTAATGTGATTTTTCACCATTCCCCGATACTGCTTTATTTCGTTGAACATTATGTAAAATCATTTCAGTCTAACTGAAAGGTATACGACGTCCGTGAAATTTGATTAAATAATACGATTATGTGCATCTAAATTGACGATTTGTTACGGAAAATAAATTAATTGCAAATAGTATAGATAATTTTCTTTTCACTGAGAAGAATACGCTGTCTGTGACTGTGTGTAATGTGATTTTTCACCATTCCCCGATACTTCTTTATTTCGTTGGACATTATGTAAAATCATTTTAGTCTAAATGAAAAGTATACGACTTCCGCGAAATTTGATTAAATAATACGATTATGTGTAACTAAATTGACGATTTGTTAAGGGTAGTAAATTAATTACAGATAGTATAGACAATTTTCTTTTCACTGAAAAGAAAACTCTGTGATATTGGTAGACAGGTTGAATGAAATTGGTAACTCAAAATTCGGTACTATTATTGAATTCTGAGTTAATTATTTTTTTCATGTGAAAACATTGTAATTCAGATAAGTTGCTTTCTTGTATAGGGCATTAAATATATTTTCTTTCTATTGAGAGGTGTACTCCATTCATGAAATTGGCATACATGATGCATTTACGAAATTTTGAGTTAATGTGATTTTTCACCATTCCCTGACACTGATTTACTTTTTTGGACATTATGAATGATTATTTTGGTCTAACTAGAAGATATAAGCCGTTCATGAATAAATTAATTACAGCTAGTATAGACAATTTTCTTTTCACTGAAAAGAATACGCTGTCTGGGATATTGGTAGACGATTGGTTGAACGAAATTACGATTATTGAATTCTGAGTTAATTATTGTTTTCATCTGAAAACATTGCAATTGAGATAAGTTGCTTTCTTGTATAGGACATTAAATATACTTCCTTTCTATTGAGATGTGTACTCCATTCATGAAATCGGCATACGTAATGCATTTACGAGATTTTGAGTTAATGAGATTTTTCGCCATTCTCTGACACTGATTTATTTTTTTGGACATTATGGATGATTATTTCGGTCTAATTAGAAGATATTAGCTGAAATCTGCTGGAAAAAGTACGACTACGTGCTTTGAAGTCGAGGATTTGTTATAGTTAATAAATGGTAAATAATTAGTAATAAGATACTATTATTTTCTTCCCACTGAAAAGCATAAGGCGTTAATGAAACTGATTAGTTGAAAGAAATTGGTAACTCAGAATTTCATACGATTATTGAATCCTGAGTTAATTATTTATTAAGTATGGCATTAAATATAAGCATTACCTTTTAATTGAAAGATGTATGCCGTCCCTGATTTTGAGGGTACAGAAAGATGTATGCC
>OU015490.1:171894474-171904474 GCA_907164885.2 Dolomedes plantarius
TATGACTCCCTATGCTTCGCCCACGTATTGCAGCGCGCGAAAACGAACAAAGAGTAGATTAGATTTGTCCGCCGTTGGACGAAGTCGCGTGTCGTGAGCTGAGAGATGATGAGAACTTGGGCCGGATTGAATTGACTTTTAACTAGTATTAATAAAGAAAGTCTTTAAATGTTATCTAAGTATTAGTTCTTTACCACGGACCTAGCTGGATGACTGCTTTTTGATTAATTAAATAGATTAAGGTTACGCGGTGATAGGCACCGTGACATATATATATATATATATATATATATATATATATATAAGGGTCCGGGTCTACCTAATGGTTAGGACGTCTGAGTTTGGTACTAAGGATATCCAGATCAAATTTCGACGTTCTCCACTCAGTTCTCTAGTGTCTACACTGGGTATGGGCACTTTCATTCTGTAAGGTGGAAGTCTCACCGTGTGGTTTGTAGGGATGGAAGAAGGGTACGAGTCCCCCATGTGTCCCCTGTGGTTGCTCAGTCTAAATTGAGATCGCACAAGGGGGTTATGTTGGTTCCCCTACACGTTGCCTCCGTTACAATTTTGCAGTGTACTGTGAGATTATCGAAATACAATGTGCCTGTCACGTTGGAAAAAAAATTACATCAAAATATTTATGTATGAAATAATAAATTAATTATATAAATTTTTTATGTCAGTAAAATAGATAACAGACTGAACATTTACTCTACATTTACTGACTGTCATAAGAGCTTTAATCTGTTCGTTGCGAAAATGTAATGTCGGCGCATCGCTATTGTTGCAAAAAAGACCGCCTGCGATAGATTTTCATTACATTTAGAAGGGGAGCTTTCCTACAGGAATGTATCAGTATTACTTCTAAAATGAGTGCTGTAAATTGTAAATTCAATGCAAATTTGGTTTTAACTGCATCCTTTTACTAATTTAAGGCGTATATCAATCTTTGTAATTAATAATATTTTAGCTGTACAACGTAACAAATAATCAGTTCCGTGGAATAGTTAAATATTAAATTAGAAACAAAAAATCATTATATAACCGTATTACTTGTAAAGCGGACTTCAGCTTTCATAATCAGAAGTTCCGTCGAGGGTTAAATTATTAAATCAAGAAAAAGAAATCATTACGGGGCTATATTTCTTGTAAAGCTTTTGTCAGCGGGCTTCAGCTTTCATAATCAGACGTTTCTTCGATTGGCAATTTATTAAATATAGTACAAGAAATAATTACATAACCGCATTACTTGTAAAGCTTTCCTTAGCGGACGTCAGCTGTCATAATCAGCGATTCCATCTAGGGGTAAATTATTCAATCAGGAACAAAAAAGTCATTACGTAACTGCATAATTAGTAAAGCTTCTTTTAGCGGTTTCAAATCTTTCCAAAAATAAATAAAAATTCAGGTAGTCTCTTCTAACGAAACTACCGCGGTTTATTAACGTAGGATTACTTATCGTTGCTTACCTCTTTTGTATGTATATGTAGGACGGACGGACGTACTGTATTAGCGTCTGAAATTTTCCTTTCCGAAGGACCGTTATGGAGGAACGTAATCCTACGTTAAAAATGTTTTCTTGCAGTTCTCTCCAAACAACATGATCTCACACACTGACAGTAAAAATCATGGATATAGTATCGTAGAATTGAATTATATGAGCAGATTTCATGAACGGCGTATAATTTTCGATTAAAATTAAATAATCATACATAATGCCCGAGAATATAAATCATTATAAGGGGATAGTCAAATATCACTTTAACTCAAAATCTTGTAATTGTATCACGCATACCTATTTTATAAATGACGCACACCTTTCGATGAAAAGAAAATATATTTATTGCCCTGAACAATGAAGCAACATATCTCAACTGCGAAGTTTTCAACTAAGAATCGCGTGACCGTATCATACTAAAACGTGTTTATGTTCATGATAGAATACCCCTTTCAATATCTACAAATTCACGAACGGGCGTACATCTTTGATTAAAAAAAGAAACGCTTAAATTTAATGCCATACTCAATTAATCATTAACTAAGGATTCAATAACCGTATTACATTTACCGGTTTAATCAACGGGGTATTATTTTTTAATAAAAAGAAATATGCTCATACTTTCCGTCATCAATCACTTTTTTATTAACAGTAATAAATCATCGACATAGAATCACACAATCGAAATTGCTAGAAAAGATTTCATGAACTTTTCAGTTAGATTGAAATAATCATACGTATTGTGTCAAATGTCATACAAGTTGCGTTAAATTCACAAAAATCACATTAACTCAAACTGAGTTGCAAGTGAGTTCAGTTGAAAACATTGCATTGAACTTTCATTAAAAAGCAAAGGCTTATATTTAATGCCATTCTCAATAGATTAACTCAGATTTCAATAATCGTATCGAATTTTGAGTTAATTTCATTCAACTAATTATCTACCAATTTCATCAAGGGCGTATTTTTTTTCAGTGGAAAGAAAATCACTAATACTATTTTGCAATTAATCACCATTTATGAACCGTAACATATCATCGATTTATAACCAGAAAATCGAATTATTTGTGAAGGTTTCATGAAGGGTGTATGCCTTTCAATTAGACTGAAATGATTATACATAATGTCCAACGAAATAAATCAGTATCAGAGAATATTTAAATACCACATCAACTCAGAATCTTGTAAACGCATCACATAAACCAATTTAATTAACTTACACAACAGAGTAAGTTATCCCAAATTAAATACTTTCAAATAAAAAAAGACATTGAACCTAGGTGCAACTGAAAACATTCCGTTGAACTTCGCCTTTCCTTAAAAAGGAAATAAATAAATTTAATGTTATACACAATAAATGATTAACTCAGAATTCAACAATCGTATTGAATTCTGAGTTAATTTCATTCAACTAATTATCTACCGATTTCATCAACGGCGTATTAGTTTCAGTGAAAAGAAAACCTCTAATACTATTTTAAAGTTAATCACCATTTATTAACCGTAAGAAATCATCGATTTAAAATCACAAAGTGGAATTATTTGTGCAGACTTCTTGAAAGGCGTATGTCTTTTTATTAGACTGAAATGATTATACATGATGTACAACGAAATAAATCAGTATCAGAGAATACTGAAATACCACATTAACTCAGAATCTTGTAAAATCGTCACATACACCAATTTAATGAACTTACACAACAGAGTAAGTTATCCCAATTTAAAGGCTTTCAATTAAAAACATTACAACTTAGTGCAACTGGAAACTATCTATTGATTGAATTTCTCCCTTTATGAAAAGGGAAATGCACAAATTTAATGCCATACTCAATAGATAATTAACTCAGAATTCAATAATCGTATTGAATCCTGAGTTAATTTCATTCAACTAATTATCTACCAATTTCATCAATGGCATATTCTTTTGAGTGAACAGACATTTGCTAATACTATTTTGCAATTAATCACCATTTAATCCGTAACAAATCATTGACTTAAAACCATAAAATCAAAATATTTGTGCAGATCTCATGAAGGGCATACGCCTTCCAATCACAGTGAAATGATTATACATGAAGTCCAGTGAAATAAATCAGTGTTAGAGGATAGTGAAAAATCACATTAACTCAGAATCTTGAAAACGTATCACATACACCAATTTAATGAATTTACACAACAGAGTAATTTATTCCAATTTACATGCTTTAAAATAAAAACAATGCAACTGGAAACATTCCATTGAACTTCACCTTTCATTAAAAAGGAAATGTATAAATTTAAAGCCACACTCAATAGATAATGAAGTAAGAATTCATACACAATAATGGTACGACGTCTGCCAATTTCATAACCTTCGTATCATTTTCAGTGAAACGGAAAAATAGTACTTACACTATCCACAACTAATCACTATTTATTAACAGTAATAAATCATTCACAGATAATCGCATAATTGCATTATTCGCTCCAAATTTCACGAGCGCAGAATAAGACTTCGAACGTTAAAAGAAACTGTTCATACTTAATGCTCGCATAAATAAATCATTATAGAATGCTAAATCATTTATCGAATGATAACTCAGTAATGATATTACATCTTCTCATTCTTCTAACGTCCATAGGCCCTTTTTTTACCTTACTCTATTTTGAATGAAAACAAAATCAGCAAAAATAAGAGAATGAGTCATTTTCCTCGAACAAACGTAATTGGAAGTTCGTTTTTCCAGAAAGAACCTCCGTCGGTAAACACAATTAGTTTGAAAAGACAAAAAGGCAGAAGGCACGACTCCAGGAGAAACACTCCTGAATTACATCGAAATATGTATCGTTAGAGAGGACGCGTAATATGAATCATGCCCTCAGCGAATATGAAATTGGCCCGGTGAGAGATGGGTCAGGGTTGTCAGTTCTGGCGCAGTTATCGCCAAGGCGAATGAAACGATCTGTTCGGAAGGATCGCCAAATAATTTTCGAGGTTTCGTTTCGTGATTTGAGATTTTTTTTGACTGAATTTTTCTGGAGTGAGATATAAAAGAGAGAAAAAAAAACCAAGGAAAGAAATTATAAATTAAAGTGAGGAAGTTTTCACCGAATGAAGAATTCAGAGGTGGATATATATTTATTGATGGCTATAAATAAACATAAATATCTTTATGTTAATACCCAGAGGTATTAATTTATATACTATTTATAAACAAACACCTTTGGGAAGGGGCCAGCGTGACACAAATGTGGAAATTTTGTTTGTGTTTAAATTATCTCTCGTAGTGGTGATTATTGTAAGAAAGAAAAAAAACTGAGGAAAGAAATTATGATTTAAAGTTATGACATTTTCCCTGAATGAAGTTTTCAGAAGTGAATGTATGTTTATTGATGGCTTTAAATAAACATATATATATATATCTATATATTATTACCTAAAGATATTAATTAATATAGTATCTATACATAAATATCTTTGGATAGAAGCCACCGCGACACAAGCATCGAAATTTTGCTTGCGTTTAAATTATCTCTCTTATTGGTGATTATTTTAAGATAGAAAAAAAACTGAGGAAAGAAGCTATAAATTAAAGAAATTAAATTTTCACTGTATGAAGGATTCAAAGGCGAATATATGTTTATTAATGGCTATAAATACACATACATATCTATATATTATTACCTAGAGGTATCAGATAATATAATATCTATACCCAAATATCTTTGGAAAGGAGCCAACGTGACACAGGCGTAGAAATTTTACTTCTGTTTAAATTACATCTCGCATTTGTGATTATTGTAAGAAAGATGAAAGATATATAAAAAAAAACTAAGGATAGAAGTTTTAAAGTAATGAAGTTTTCACTAAATTAAGTATTCAGAGATCAATATATGTTTATTGGGGGCTATAAATGAACATACATAATCTATATATTATTACCCAAAGGTATTTATTAATATACACAAATATCTTTGGAATGGGGCCGGCATGACACAAGCGTCGAAATTTTAATTTCGTTTAAATTATCTCACGTATTTGTGGTTAGTGTAAGAAAGATGAAAGGTATATTTAAAAAAAAAACTGAGGAAAGAAGTTTTAAAGTAAAGAAGTTTTCACTAAATTAAGTATTCAGAAATGAATATATGTTTATTGGGGGCTATAAATAAACATATATAATCTATATGTTGTTACCCAAATTATTTATTAATATACTATAAACAAATATCTTTGGACAGGAGCCAGCGCAACAAAAGCGTTAAAATTTTGTTTGTATTTAAAATATCTCTCATACTGCTGATTATAGCAAGAGAGAAAAAAATTAAGGAAAGAAATTATAAATTAGAGTGCTGAAATTTCACTGAATAGGTATTCAGAGGTGAATATCTGTTTATTGGGGGCCATAAATGAACATATATATATCTACATATTATTAACTAAAGATATTAATGTAATATCTATAGAAATATATCTTTGGAAAGAGGCCAGCTTAACACAAGCGTCAAACCTTTGCTTCTGTTTAAATTATCTCTCGTATTGGTGATTATTGTAAGAATGAAAAAAAACCGAGGAAAGAAGTTATAAATAAAAATACTGAAATTTTCCCTGTATGAAGTATTCAGAGGTGAATATATGTTTATTGATGGCAATAAATACACATGTCTATATATTATTAACCTAGAGGTATCAGATAATATACCATCTATACAAAAATATCTTTGGAAAAGGGCCAAGCGTCAAACTTCTGCTTGTGTTTAAATTATGTCTCTTATTAGTGATTATTGTAAGAAACAAAAATAAAAACCGAGGAAAGAAATTACGATTTAAATTAATTACAGTATAATAGTGTGCCTCCTTATGCCCACAATATTTATATAAACCACATTAAAAATAATATTTAATGCCTTTGTTAATAAAAAATAATTAAATATCGATATGAAAAAATATCTGCCCTTATTTACTACAAATGAAACTTAAAGATATTTTTAAACCATTTCCAATAGTTTGGAAAGTGATTTCTATGGAACTTTATTTACATATCAGAGTGGGCAACCCTTTGCCACCCACCTCCCAGCGGATCACTCCCCTGGAATAAATAATAAAAGATTAACGAGGAAATAAATAGGAGGACACCGCGCTACCGCCTAAGGCGGTCCAACACCCGTTGGCCGATCAATTCCCTATCTGTTCATTTTCTGTGCATGTGAGACAAACAGTAAAAGATTAGTGAGAAAATTAAACATCGTATAAAAACGTACCAGTAAAAGGATTGCACGAATAAGCTACGCAAAAACGTTACACATATGGAAGTAATTATATATATATATATATATATATATATATATATATATATATATATATATATATATATATATATATATATATATATACATATATATATATATGTATATATATATATATATATGTATATATATATATATATGTATATATATATATATATATATATATATATATATATATATGTATATATATATATATATATATATATATATATGTATATATGTATATATATATATATATATATATATGTATATATATATATATATATATATATATATATATATATATATATATATATATATATATATATATATATATATATATATATATATATATATGTATATATTTATTTATTTATATATATGAGCCGTTCACTGCACAAATCGATTCACTCCATAAAACAAAAAGTGGAGAAATGCGATGAAATAATGTACACTGTTTTATAAAATTCCCTTTATAATATAAATTCAGATAAATGTTATAACAATATCATACGGTATAAGGATAATAAGCGGTAATGACTAACTATATAACTTACTTGAAAATTACTTATTCTCAAAAAAGGCTTCAGAGATAAATTATTTATTATTCAATGGCCAAAAGAATTTTGTCTTTTAATGATGTTAATCTTTATTATTTGGGAAATTCACTATAAATATAAAAAGCTATGTCTGAATCAAGTGCTCGGACACTTAAATTAAAGATATTTAAAAAAATGGAGTTAATCGATTTGTGCAGTGAACGGCTCATATATATTTACAGTGGTGGTAAAAAGTCCTGAACACACTCATTTTTTTGCCTAATTTTTGTGTTTGACTTAATTTTTCGTTATGAAATTATCGTACTATCTTAACTAATGTTATTGAGTCTATTGTATTTTTTCATGCTGATTTCAAATCTGTTTGTAGGATTCCTGTAAAGTAAATAGTTTTATCGATATTTTGAGAAAATCATGATAAGACAAGCATAAGGTCACTGTAATAATGAGTGACTGTTTTTCAACTAATGAAATGCTTCGTTATTCCAACCAATCAGAGAGCAGGACTGATGAAGGGTTGAAAGCAGAATGTGCAGCATGTTTTAATATAATGAAAGGAGTTGTGTGTTGCAATTTGAAGTGCGTGTGGGGAAAATATTGGAATTATGGGTAAATTTTCATTTCCACCTGATAATAAAAGGCACAAAATAATACTTTTGAAGGAAGAAGGTAATTCTTTGCGCCAAATTGCTGCTAAAGTACCATGTGGTCTTTCTACTGTCGTGAGAACGTTGAAACGATATTGTGAAACAAATTCTATTGCGAACAGGGAGCGATCTGGACGACCGAGAAAAGAAACTTTACGTGAAGACAGGGTATTGCACAGGATTTCACTTTCAAACAGAAAGCTTAATTAATTACAAATTTTGAAACAATGGACTTTGACATCGAATGTGAATGTGTGCCCAAGAACTGTGAGAGGAAGACTGCTGGAAATTGGATTACGAGGTTGCAAAGCTCGCCCAAAACCATTACTGACCGATTTTCAACGCAAGAGGAGATTGGCATGGGCAAGGGATCATTCATTATGGACTGCTAAAGACTGGAAAAAGGTAATATTTAGTGATGAAAGTCAGTTTTGTATTTCTGGTAACCAAAGTAGTGCCTATGTAAGTGTAGAAGTGGAATGGTATAATTCCCCACGGTGTGTGGCCAAGAACGAATCTAATGTAAAGGCTGCAGAGGCAGGGATAAATAGGGGCTTGTAAACCAGGAGGAAATAGAAGAATAGCTGTCGGTGTGGCCAATGATAGCGATCTAAAGTCTATAAATATTACAAGATGGATGGTCGTTATTTTATGGCCCACAGTAAAACCTTCAGATGATAAGGGTAAAAGTGGTATTGCAAATGAAAATTATGGTGGGGAGGTACTTCGTAGACTATGGACAGGGGCAGTAAAATAAGGAACCAATTGAGGCAGGAACTACTGAGAGATAAACAGCCTACTGCCCAATGAAAAAGAGGGGCGGGACAGAATGGCCCCCCCTGTAAACGGACAACAGCCCCTCCAAGTACAAGAGGAACAGGAGATGAGGTCCAGATTTATCTCAGACTTTTTTCTTAGAGCTCAGATGATATAGAGTCTAAGAGAAGTACCAATAACCCGCCAAGATGTTCCTGTATATGACGTGATTTCGGGTCCCTGTCGTCGATGCCATCTTTCATCGCTGCATACTTCAGCTGTAGTAAGTGCCTCCCCATAGACTCTAAAAGTCATCACTTTGACCATATAGTTTGCCTCTGCTTCTGAGTTCTCGTATGTAAAATGTTAATATGAAATGGAATATTGTGCTTGTAGCAATTAACAATTTAATTGAATTTTATAATTGATTAAATAAATGTATGTTAAAGGCCAATGCTCTGTGTTCCTTACTTGCTCTAACACACGCATGCATCCATTGTTTTAAGGTTATTAATTGCCTACAGTAAGACGACGCACTCATGAGGAATTCAGCCCTCAGTGTCTGAGGCCCACAGTAAAGCACCAGACGAAAGTGATGGTATGGGACTGCATGTCTTCTCGTAGTGTTGGAAGACTTCATCGTGAGCTGAACAGTGAAAGCCAGGGATTACATTGAAATAATTCAAAATAAATTGCTACCAACAGCGGGAGAAAATTTTGGGGATCAGTCATGGATTTTTCAGGACGATAAGACTTCATGTCACCGTGCAAAGGGAGTCCAGAAATGGTTCGAAGACAATACTATGAATAGGATGAACTGGCCAAGACAGTCTCCAGATCTTAATCCGATAGAGAACCTACGGCATAAAATTTATTATGATAGTTCAAAGAAAAAAAAACCCTTCAAAGAAACGTGAGTTAATTGAAGCTTTAATATTTTCCTTCAACCATGTTGTCTCGAAAGAACTTCTTGTGAAATTGGTGAATTCCATGTCAAAAAGATGTAGAGCCGTAATTAAAGAAAATGGCTGGCCTATAAAATATTGATGTTCAAACAACCAAATTTTCAAATGTAACAACCAAATTTTCAAAATGCATGTTAAATGTACCGTATTTCTAAAGATTTTTGTGTTATTCTACTACGTATATTATGTTACTCTGTATTGTGTTATTCTGTACACACTACACATTCTTGTGTTCAGGCAGCTGTACTACAAAAATACTTGCGGTATTAAAGAACTAATAACACATTTGAAATCAGCATGTAAAAATACATT
>OU015490.1:171911974-171964474 GCA_907164885.2 Dolomedes plantarius
GGTCAAAATTAGATTTTCGTACCATACAAAACATGGAAATTAATTTCCGACGATCAAGGTATACAATTGATGTAAAAAAAACAAGAAAAATATATTTATAAAAAAATCGTAAGGGATATTTTTATAGACAAAATAATGTAGAAGAAAATATTCAAATTAAATCTAATAGGACATACTAATGAATATAGTACAGTTTGAGGAACATAATATCTTTTAATGTATTTTAATATTTTTTTGGATAATGTCTAATCGTTTGTCGCATTAGCAAAAGAAAAATTATTTATTTGTCTATTTAGTTATTATGCCCGTGACGATAAATTTATTAAATTTAACTTACCAGAAAAAGAAATCACTAGATCCGCATTTAATGAATTAAATTCTAAAATTTAATGTTTAAAAATTCACCAAAAATCAGAAAATGAAGGTAAAGATTTGAAAAAGATCTCATTTTAAAGGAATATTTATGATCTTTCTCGTGATATAAATTTTATAACCCTCAAATTATTATTTTAAATGCACACTTAAAAAAAGTTAATAAAACAGTTTAAAAATTTAACTTAAAAAATCTAAGAAGAATTTTTCAAAAATCTTTCTTAGTGCACCCCTACACTATAAGAAGAATCGCCATGCAAAATTTCAGCCCTTTGGGTACAGCGATTTGGTCTGTGCATTCAATGTCAGTCAGTGAGTCAGTCAGTTACGGAACTGTTATATATATATATATATATATATATATATATATATATATATATATATATCAATTTTACAAGTACGTTAAATTCCCCCCAAAATCAACCACAGATATGCAATATACCAACGCATTTACCTACTTACGAGAGATAAGTGGTAGAAAAAACGAAATCTGCTTTTTAAGGCACTGGAAAAAGAGTCAAAAACTGCCGTATTCGCTAGACTGCTATATTTTCTCTACCTTTTAAAATGGGCCCACGCACCGAAACTTGGATTTATATAGCTTGTTCGATTAAGTCTTATCCCAGCTCCACTCTCTGCTCAGATAAAGCAGTAATTACTCAGTGGAATAGCTAATTTGTTTCATTCCAATTAAGTTCACTGCAATCTGCAATCGCTCTGCGTTATTCATGTTAGAACCATTCTGGGGATATTACGGACGGAATAAACACGGAAATCAATTATTATAGCTCGGAGTTACTCGCAGGAGACGTTAACACACTTATCAATTATTTTTTGTTGGAGGGTGGCAAGACTTTTTTAAGAAGCAAAACGTCGTTTTTTCAATGAAAATATTTCTTGTAATGGTCTCAGGATGATACAATACTTATAAAGTATGAGAGAATCTGAGATATCTGGTATGAAGCTCCAGAGGAAATTAGTTTTTTAAGATCGCCAAATGAAGTCGCCAATTTGGCGACTTTAGAGACGTTTTATTTTATTTTTTCTTTAAGGAGCCCGTAAAATAATTCTAAAATAAACTTATAATTATTTTTGTCCTTGGTCTAAAACATGCAGTTTTTAAGATTATAGACTGAAAAGCATAGATATTACGGTCTGTTACTCTGAATTATTCTTTTGCATCTAAATATGTCATGCAATATCGGTAAGAAACGCAACAGCAAAATTTTTTTCTAATAATCGCCAAATGAAGTCGCCAATCTGGAGATCATAGAGATGTTTTATTTTATTTGGAGTATTTCTTAATAGAGTCCGGTACATTATATTCTGAAACAGTTTTATATATTTTGTCCTTGGCCTAAAACAGCTTTTAAGATTACAGGATCATAAAACATTGATACTAAGATGCTTTAATTTGCTTTATACTTTCGTATGTATGTAATGCGATATCAGGTAAAAAGAGAAAGAGGAAATATATTTTTTCGGATCGCCTATTCAAGATGCCAATATGAAGATAATAGAGAAGCTTTATTGTATTTGAAGTTTTTCTTAATGGAGTCCGGAACATAGTATTCTAAAATAAATTATTTGGCCTTAGCCAAAAACATACAGCTTTTAAGATTATAGATTCAAAAAAGGGATATTACAGTCTTTAATTTTGAATTATTCTTTGGCTTGTATGTATGTATGTATGTATGTATGTAATGCGATATCTGAAGAGAAGCGCAAGAGGAAATTGATTTCTTACGATCGCCAAATGAAGTCGCAAATCTGGCAATTGTACAGACGTTTTATTTTATTTGAAGTATTTCTTAATGGAGTATAGTACACAATATTCTATATCAAACTTATATTTTTAATCTTTGTAGTAAAACATACAGGTTTTGAGAATATAGATTGTAAAATATGGAAAGAGGAAATTTATTTCTTAGGATCGCCAAAATAGTTGCCAAATTGGCGATTATAGAGACATTTTATTTCATTTGAGGTTTTTATTAATGGAGTCGGGAACATAACATTCTACAATAAACTTCTCTTTTTTGTCTTTGGTCGAAAACATATAGATTTTAAGATTATAGATCATAAAACAGGGATATATTATGATCTTTGAATTATTTTTTTGGCACGTATGTATGTAATATGGTATCTGCTAAGAAGCCCAAGTGGGCATTTATTTCTTAGGACCGCAAAATGAAATCCCCAATCTGGAGATTATAGAGACGTTTTATTTTGTTTTAAGAATTTCTTAAGTAGTCCAGTACACAATACTCTAAATAAATTTTGTATTTCTCCTTGGCCAAAAACATACAGGTTTTAGGATTATAGATTATAAAACATGCGCTTTATGATCTCTTTGTCGAGGCTGGGAAACAAGATGGATGCTCGACTTGAATATTTAGGATTTCATCGTCAAGTTACCGGATTTATTACTTTCATTTAAATTTCATCACGAAAACACCGGGGAGACTGACCAGCTTCTCATAAGTTTAAGCGTAAAGGATTGTTAGATTTACAGATTACAAAACCCTGAGCTCTGAAAATCAAATAGCGCAATCCTCTTTGTGTTACATTTAATACGCTATAATTTACAGCATAATGGTGTACTATCTGTGTGAATAAGTTGTCACCACAATTTAGACCGAGCATCTGAGGGGGGGGGGCTCGTACCCCTCCCCCCCTACAAAACCTATGAAGGAACTTTCCGGCCTACAGATTTAATGAGCCAATACCTGGAGTAGACACGACACCATTGAATGGCATCTATCAATACTCGAAATGAGTATCCTCTACACCGAAATCTGAGATTATGATATATATATATATAAAACTTCGTTTCACGTTCACTATTAATGATGGATATATAGTTAATTTTCTTTTCTGGTAATCATACAGTCTGCAGCGTTGTGGCAAGGCAATTCGTCATCTTAAAGAAACACACTATTGTCCATTTTATTACTTTATTCCTTCCTTATTTAACGATAACCACTCTCCAATCTAACACTAAAGACAAACTCCAAAGCTATCCTGCTCTATTAATAGCCTCTACATCATTCCCTCTGCTATTCTTCATTCCTTCCCGCGCTATCTTATTTTCACGGACGTCACCTGTTGACTTATTATCAAACTATTCTTACTAAATGCGGATAATTCCGGCGTTTAATGTTTTACTCAGATTTTTTGTGGAACCCCCCCCTTTTTTTAGTTCCTTTAAGTCTCCTAACCTTTAAAAAACCTTACTTAGACACACACACACACACACACACGCATATATATATATATATATATATATATATATGTTTGTTTTATATATATATATATATACTAGAGGCTTCGCCCCTAGGCTCGCTCATCTGTTATGGCTAATAGCGAGATTCTCGGGCAATGTAACAGCCTCCATCCATTTACTGTTGTCACCTTTAATGCGAAGGACGTTTCAACACTGTTGAATTATCAGCTTTAAAATTCAATTAAAAATCGAAATTTTAAGATATGGACTTGGAATGTGGTTTATATGAATAAGAAAGCTTTCAGCTTCCAGATGATGTAAATATTTTTTTTTGTAAGATAAAAACTGGAGGAGCGTCGATTTTACATCCACATAGGGGACGATATTTCTTGAAAAACTGTGTTTCATGTTTCGATGAAAATATTAGTCTGTTTTAAAATATTTTTAAACAAATGAGGTCTGGTTTGAAAGAGAAATATCTGTAGTCTCAGATTGTAAACAGATCAAAATTCTACGATCATTTTTTGGCGAGTTATCATAATCTGAAGATAAAAAAGTCAATATTTTCCCACAAAACACAAAATAAAAAAAAAATTAAAGTCCGACGAAGATAAGACATGTCTTACTTTGTTCCCCACATTTTTCTGCATCTATTGGTATCGGTCTCGACCCCATACCCCCAGCGGTTTCGGAGGAGATAGCGTGACAAGCTTTTGACAGCGGCGGCTGCGGCGCCGAGAGTCACTCTTTTTAGAATATAAGGGGCTTCGCCCCTAGGCTCGCTACGCTCGCTCCTCTGTTAGGGTCAAGGTTATATTGTATATTGATTTTGTTGGAGTGCCATGGTGTTACGACTTTACCTCCAGTAGCAAGATATGTACATCAGAAAATATGTGCTCAGCAGTAAAATATAAATATAAAAATTAAGCCCTCTTCGGATAAGTAAAATAAAAAATATAATAAGAATTAAAAGAATAAAATTCAAATATTTAGAATAATTAGTAAAAATGAGCGTCCACCGGGATCGACGCATACGAGCAGCGCGCTCTAGCACAGCGCAATCATGGCACAGTAAACTAAATGAATAAGTTTCTAATAGCAAGATACATAGGGGTATACAATGCAACAGCTTCCATCCATTTACTGTTGTCACCCTTATGCGAAGGGGAATCCCTGTTGAATCATCACTGTTTCAGCTTTAAAATTCAATTAAAAATCGAAAATTTAAGATATGCACTTAAAATGAGGTTTATATGAATAAGAAAGCTTTCAGCTTCCAGATGATGTAAATATTTTCTTTGTAAGATGAAAACTCGATGAGCATCGATATTATATCCACTTTGGGGATGATATTTCTTGAAAAACTGTGTTTCATTTTTTGATGACAATATTAGTCTGTTTTAAAATATTTTTAAACAAATGAGGTCTAGTTTGAAAGAGAAATGTCTGTAGTCTTAGATTGTAAAAAGATCAAAATTCTACGATCATTTTTTGGTGAGTTATCGTAATCTGAAGACGAAAAAGTCAATATTTCTTGAAAAACTGTGTTTCATTTTTTGATTAAAATATTAGTCTGTTTTAAAATATTTTTAAACAAATGAGGTGTAGTTTCAAAGAGAAATTTATTAAAGTACAATTATTAAAGTACAATTTATTAAATATAATTATCCTGGCAAAATGTTATACATGAATATTATATACTAGCGGCCCGTCCCGACTTTGTCCGGGTTGAACAAAATATTATACCAATAAATTTCCAGTTGATAGCCAATAAATTGTAAATCTTTTTTTACCTTAATAATAACCTAAATAATACCTTAAATTAATTTTCTGTTAGTTAATAATTAAAATAGATTTTTTAAAAGAAAATGACGTGCCGGAGAACGGCTAGGTTCGAACCGCTAGCGTCAGAACAGAAGCCCACCGCGATAGCACCACGATAAGGATCGTTGAAATCTTCGGAACAAAAAGCGGTAGAAGACAGTAGCGGAAACAATGGAGATTGTTAGGATTAAGTCCCTAACTTTATTTCTACTGATCAGATATACATAATATATAGCCTATGTCCATCTGGAATAATGTACCTTTCAAACAGTGAAAGAATTTTTCAAATAGGTACAGTGGTTCTGAAGATTACCCTCCACGTACAAAATCGCTCTCTCTTTATATATAAGTACTAGCGGCCCGTCCCGACTTTGTCCGGGTTGAACAAAATATTATACCAATAAATTTCCAGTTGATAGCCAATAAATTGTAAATCTTTTTTTACCTTAAATGTCCAATAAAAAGCGTAGTTCCAAATGTAGTTTTCTTCAATAAACCCTTTAACGTTGCCAGTTTCAAAATTTTTTTTTGTATTTATCAATACCTCCTCTACTTGAATCTTAAAAATATTATACCTTTTCCTTACGGGGTGGGATAGCATATATCCGAAGCACATACTCACGAAAAACACGGTGTGATGTCGGCAGAGATATAGTCTCGAATTCCACTTCGTTGTGACTTTCCTAACGTCTTTGCCCCCAATGAACAATTGGGTGACATTCTGGGAACGGAGGGTCAATCTTGCCGAAAAGGACTGAATAATAATCTTTTGTCGTTCTAGCTAGAGGCTATTACTTTTCAGGGGAGAGACATCAGAAGGGCGGTTCACCCGCGGTTCATCCATTTTCAGCCTTTTGAGATATGAAAGAGGCACGGAGTGCCGATGAACTACATTTGAAATTCTTCTTCAATAGTAAGAAAGCAATTAACCACTCTTTCCCCTGACCACCCACGCTGAATGTCCCCCACGTAAAATGGGGATAGGAAGTAGATAACATTTCCCGTTGTAAAGAGCGATTTCGAAAAACGAACCCCGTAAGCTAAAGGGTGTTGCTATGGTTACTTGACTGCGGTTGACAAAGGAAAAGATGTAAGGTACATTTTAATGTACAAAAGTTGTACATTACCCTCCACATACAAAATCTGCTCTCTCTCTCTTCGTATATTATTATAAAAGTATAGATACACATTGGTATCCCAAAATTAGAATACGAGATGAAATAAAAATACAAAAATAAAAAAGGATTTTAAGTAAAGAATTTATTTTAAATTATTTTAAGCACCTAAAATAATATTCAAATTAATATACGTTATTTATTAATTAAAGTTAATTTAAAAAAAAAAAGAGGTGTGCTTGAGACCGTAGTTTTATTCAAAATAAAAAAGGATTTTAAGTAAAGAATGTATTTTTAATTATTTTAAGCACCTAAAATAGTATTCAAATTAATATTACGTTAGTTATTAATTAAAGTTAATTTTTTAAAAGAGAGAGGTTAAAAGATGAAATCAAAATACAAAAATAAAAAAAGGATTTTAAGTAAAGAATTTTTTTAAAAAATAATATTAAAATTTTTTCAAATAATATTCCTAAAATAATATTCAAATTAATATTACGTTAGTAAATAATTAAAGTTAATTTTCTAAAAGAAAAAGGCATGCCGGAGAACGGCTAGGTTCGAACCACTATCGTCAGAACATAAGCCCACCGCGATAGCACCACGATAAGGATCGTTGAAGACTTCGGCCCAAAAAGCGGTAGAGGACAGTAGCGGTAACAATGGAGATTGTTAGGATTAAGCCCCTAACTTTATTTCTACTGATCAGATATACATAATAAATAGCCTATGTCCATCTGGAATAATGTACCTTTCAAACAGTGAAAGAATTTTTCAAATAGGTGCAGTGGTTCTGGAGATTACCCTCCACGTACAAAATCGCTCTCTCTTTATATATAAGTATAGATAGATAATAGAAAGAGGTTAAGAGTTGAAATAAGAATACAAAAATAAAAAAAGGATTTTAAGTAAAGAATGTTTTTTTTAAAATAATATTAAAGTTTTTTCAAATAATATTCATAAAATAATATTCAAATTAATATTACGTTAGTAAATAATTAAAGTTAATTTTTTAAAAAGAAAAAGGCGTGGCGGAGAATGGCTAGGGTCGAACCACTATCATCAGAACAGAAGCCCACCGCGATAGCACCACGCTAAGGATCGTTGAAGACTTCGGCACAAAAAGCGGTAGAGGACAGTAGCGGTAACAATGGAGATTGTTAGGATTAAGCCCCTAACTTTATTTCTACTGATCAGATATACATAATATATAGCCTATGTCCATCTGGAATAATGTACCTTTCAAACAGTGAAAGAATTTTTCAAATAGGTGCAGTGGTTCCGGAGATTACCCTCCACGTACAAAATCGCTCTCTCTCTTTATATATAAGTATAGATATATATATATATTCAATTAGCTTGAATTTTTAACAATCAACAAGACCCAATGTCACCTGTTCGCTCACCTATCATTCAAAGTCTGTGAAGAATTTCAGTTTTATCTGCAAATGATGGTTTATTTCGAGACGCCTTAATTGCATGTTCAATCTTTCCTCGTCATTTATACTTTAAGAAGAAGGATATTTAATCATTTCTCAATATTTTGATGAGTAATTTCCTTTCGTTCGAAAAATAATGATCTAATGACAACATTTTTCGTTTTTATTTGTCATTAATCAAAAGTTCGCTGTTTCAAAAATACCTGTTAATATTTTACTTTTTTTTTACCTCCACTTGATGAATTTAGAAAAATTATATTAGCCAAATTATAATTAGTAAATTTCTGAAAAACCCCCCACAACTTTTTTCTTATTTTTCCTGGTTTGATTTCTTGAGATCACGTCCATTTTATAGTTTATTCCATAATAATTAATTATAATAATATGCAATTTTCAGCAAGCATTTTCAGAGAGGTAATTAAATGCTACTACTACAGTTAGGTAAAAATGGTCACTATTATTGATTTTTTTTTTTAGAAAATTATCATAACAGTTTTTAAATTTAATGCAATTATAATTTATATATGCAAATGTAATTTATTTATGCGATTACGAAAGAAAGCATAATTTTTTACCATTAATACAAACATTTTACGGCATTTAATTAAGTTCTACCATTGAGTTAAAAACCGCCACTGAAATGTTAATTTTATTAAATGTAAATATTATAATTTTTACATTTTATGCGATTATAAATAATAGTATAAATTTGTTTTTTTGTCTTTGCAATACGTTGGAATAGTTAAATTTAATGTAAACATCTCCCAGGAGGTAATTAAACGCAACTATTGAGAAAAGTTGTCGCTATAATTAACTTTTTAAATAATCATTAAGAATGGGAAAACTTAATAAATTAACGTTAAATAATATTTATTCTTTTTTATTTAAAAAATAGTGATTCATTTGCAGATTTAAAATATCTAGCCATACCGAGTTATTGCCGTTTTTCTCGTAAATGTAATCAAAGCAAAAGTTCCCTTTTTTTTAGCCAATAGACAGATGGGAAAAAACAAAAACTGAAAACTGTCCAATTTTCATGTCGATCTAAAATGAAGACTATGTATCACATGACATCACAATCCATTAATCCTAGTGTTAAGCTATAAGGAATATTCCGATCATAAATTTTTTAATCGCATATTAGTAAATGCGTGATTTTTTAATTATGCTTTTTTTCTAAACTAAGACACTGCATCACTTGCCATCACACACCTTCCATCCTGGTGTTAATCTATAAATGATTTTCCTCTAACTATATTTCTAATCACAGATTAGCAAATGATTGTTTTTTTCTAATCACAGATTAGCAATTCTATTTTTTAATCTGATCTGAAGGCACTACGTCACTTAACATCGGAATCCATCAGTATTAGTGTTCAGTTATAAGGGATTTTCCTTTCAGTAATTTTTGAATGACAGATTAGCAAATGCTTGTTTTTGTTTTCTATTATTTAATCTGATCTGAAGGCACTACGTCACTTAATATCGCAATCCATCAGCATCAGTATTAAGTTATAAGGGATTTTCCATTCAATAATTTTTGAATGACAGATTAGCAAATGCTTGATTTTTGTTTTCTATTTTTTAATCTGATCTGAAGGCACTTCGTCACTTAACATCGCAATCCATCAGTATTAGTGTTCAGTTATAAGGGATTTTCCTTTCATTAATTTTTGAATGATAGATTAGCAAATGCTTGTTTTTGTTTTCTATTATTTAATCTGATCTGAAGGCACTACGCCACTTAACATCACAATCCATCAGTATCAGTATTAAGTTATAAGGGATTTTCCTTTCAATAATTTTTGAATGACAGATTAGGAAATGCTTGACTATGTTTTCTATATTTTAATCTGATCTGAAGGCACTACGTCACTCAACATCGCAATCCATCAGCATTAGTGTTCAGTTACAAGGGATTTTCCTTTCAATAACTTTTTAACGACAGATTAGCAAATACTTGTTTTTTAATTCTATTGTTTCATCCTATGAAAGTGATGAAAGTCATATGATGAGTTTATAGATTTTTAAATAAAAAGTTCGTAGTTTATATAAAACTGAAGGCATTTTAATATTTAGTTTTCCTTTACTGGGCATTAAATCCATGAAATCTTAAAATCGTTTTATAAAAAAATCAATTTTAAACAAACAGATTTTTGAAAATCACGTGAATTGCATCTAAAGTCTACCTTTCACAAATGCAGAAATGCATTTTTTAAACTGTGATCAGCAAAATACTGAGAGGAAAATTTCCATTGGCCTCCATTCAGACTTTCCATTTGTACTGAAGATTGCGATGTCGGCTGACGCACCGCTTTGAAAAGCTTGCACAGCAAAGTGCCGAAAGCTAACTATTCTACTACCGAAGCCTGCTATTTGCTCGTCAGGCCTCTGGCCTCCCGATATCTGAGACAAATACAGGTGGATATCAAGACAATTTCTGAAGTAGGTATCATCCATGGACTCTGTAGATATCTACTATATGGGGCATAAAATTGCTGTAGTTAGATTCTGATATCTGAGCTTGGAAGTAACAGACATACTTTCTAAATTTAAAATTATTAAACTTAACTTGTTAAAGTTCATTGTAGCCATCATGGCCTGAGCTGTTAAATCTATGAGCTGTTAAATCTAAGATCACAAAGGTCTTGCCTACACTAAGCTCCTCACACCTCTGCTAAAGAAGGCACATGAAACTACGTAATTATAACTTCACATTCCTTCCTAACATTCCAAAAGTGGACCCTTCCTACTGTGAGAATTGTCATGAAGTCAGCAAAAATTTAGTTTCTTTCCCTGACATTCTCATATTAGGTATTTGACCTGAAACCACGAGTTGTCAAATCTCTCACGGCACATTTCAACATAGAATTCGCCTAAGGGTTAATATAATCAGCAATCCAGAATATCATAAAATTGATAAATTTTAGGTCTCGCCATGCAGTTAAGTAAGTTTAGGAATAAAAAATACTTTTGGCATATCATACATATATTTTCGTTAATAGAAAACGAAGCTAATACAATAAATTCAATTTATTTTGCTTCTAGGAATATTTATGAATGAAACCCAAATGCATGTTTAACGATAACTGCCCATTTACGCTCAGAGAATACGACGTCGCTTTGAGGTATTTATTAGAAAACACTGGCTCTTCAAATCCTTGACACTGGGGACATTAAATAGAAATACTTTACCTTCCGTGAACTGGCAACACGTAAGGAATGCAATGACATAATGTAAGCCAACAGTTTGGATTTGAGGAGTATACTTATTAGCTTAATAATGCTTCCTGTATGCAGAATGCAAGCGTAGGTAATTATTAGATGTCGCTAATTAATGCTATTCAGATGAAATACTTCCTTGAGGGGCGTTTGGACATGACGTTTAATTGCCCTAAATGATACATTAATATGCTCTTTAACAAAAGGAAACGTCCAAAGTACATTACGGGAGAATTTTCCCGTGTTTGACATTACTGCGACGGAAAGACATATATTTTAAAAAAATATATTTTATGAATCATTTTCCCCGTAATTTGTAATTAAATATTGGGTGACTAAACTGTGACATGTTGCGGTGGTGAATTAAAATATTATAACTGAAATTATATTCTTTTAATGTAGGTCACACCCTAAAAAAAAATCCTTGAATACACCTGTGTTAGTAGAAAAAAATATTCATGTCAGGTACCGTATTTAACCAGATTTTAACGATAGCCGAATCCAAAACAGGTCGCATAACCTCGTTGTTTTACAATCTACAAGGTGCGGCAGTAAGGACTCCCACATTTCGAAGGGTAATAGAAACATTTTACAGAAAAATGCTTTATATTTTCGTAAAGTACTTATAATCTAGTTTTTCACCACTAGATTTTAAAAATAACATCCGCCAGGAGGCGCCCGTTATTTGCGATTCACTGCCGAAGCCGTTCTTTGAAGTTTTCTATCAGTCTATTGGTGATCTCTGGGGGAATGGCCGCAGCTTCCTCACGAATATCGGATTCACGGACTCGTTACACATTTTCAGGTATTCTAAAATTCCTAGGGCGACCACTTGGTTTCCTTGGTAATGCACACCCACTTGCTTGTCACGTTTGAAACCCATCGTAGGATTGTTTTTCGATCCGCAGTGGCACCAGTTGCATAGAGCCGGGAGAGAGTCCCAAATGCCATCTCTGTCGGGGTTACAGAACCGTTGCTTTTAAAGAATGCCTCGGTAACGAAACCGCGATGTGTCACCGGACCAGCAAATGGTGTCTGCTGACAACTAGGAAATTTTTTTGATGCACATAAAACATACTTGGCTTAAGAAGATGATTAACTTCCGAAGAAAATAAATAATGCATAAAACTTTGAAAATTTGAGCTTTACACAAGCCCTTCATTAGATCGTCTTTTACATTTTACCAATGCACTACTTAGCGAAAGAAAATGACTGAGAGCAAAAAAGTGTACTTACATAAGAAATAATTTTATAAATAAAGCTTTAAACTAGCATTTTAATACGCCTCAAATTAGATAATATTTACGCACACAAAGCATACTCAGGGAAAGAAAATGACAGCCAGCATAAAAGTATAATTGCATTGTTCAGCAATGCTTCACCTTTCTGCCAAAAGATGGCAGGACATGTAAAATTGTTTTGTTTGTTTGTTTTAAATTATTATTAGTTTTTTAGAATTAATAGCTTAAAGATTAATATTTAAATTGGTAAATTACTTACTAGATTTTTAAGAATTTTTGGAATAATTTATTTATACATTTATTGCTTTGAACCTAATAGAACTTTTATTATTTATTCTCTAATTGTAAAAAAAAAAGGACCGATGCATGCTGGGTAATTTTGAATGCGGTTTGATTTCTAGTTGTTCTATGTTTGATGGAGTTTTCTCTTGAAAACGCTGTTGCTATTATTTCTGTTATTCTATTCACTCTATTTTTTGAGAAATTCCAATTATTTATTTAAAAATCGGAACATCCAGGTTAACTGCTAAAATCACTTTATTGCATTTTATTCTAAAACATATTTATAGGAAATAACTATGGATTTCCTAATATTAAACCACACCATTTTTTGGTAAGTAAATTCTGCTTATTATTTAAAAATGAATTCCCATGGCATCGCAGTTATATTATTATAAATTTTCTTTAACAAGATAAATATGTTTTAACTAATAGAAAAGTTTTGTGTATTGTCCTTTTCTCTATTCTTTATGTCAGTTCTATTTTTCTCTATTCTTTATGTCAGTTCTATTTTTCTCTATTCTTTATGTCAGTTCTATTTTTCTCTATTCTAAAATATTGTTCTTTTTACTTTATTTTCTCTATTAAATATTCTTAATGATCGTACATGCATAAATACATGATAATTTATGCTTTAAGCAAGTTTTAATATATAATACCTCACATTTTACTAATGCACATAAAACGTACTTCTCTGAAGAAAATGACTGATCTGAGGGAAAAAAAAAACAGTAATCGCATATATCTTTGAAAATTTGTGATTTAAACAAAGCCTTGAAAAGGACTTCTTTTACATTTACCTAATGCACGTGAAAGACTAAGAAATACTAAGCGAAAGAAAATGACTTAGAACAAAAAAGAGTGCTTTTATAAACACTTTAAAGTTTATACTTTAAACTAGCCCTGTAATATGCCTCCAGTTACACAATATTTACACACACAAAACGCAATCAGTGAAAGAAAATGATCGCTAGCAGAAAAGTATAATTCCAAATATATTTGCGCTTCAAACAAGCCTTCAGTAGATTGTTTTTTACATTTAACTAATGCAAACGTGCTAGGAGAAAGAAAATGACTAAGAGCAAAAAAAGTGTACTTGCACAAACATATGCTTCTAACAAGCCTTCAATAGATTGTCTTTTACATTTGACGAATGCAAACGTGCTCAGAACAAAAAAGGTGTACTTACATAAACATGTGCTTCAAACAAGCCTTCAGTAGATTTTTCTTTCTATTTAAATAATGCAAACGTGCCAAGAGCAAAAATGTGTACTTGCATAAACATGTGCTTATAACAAGCCTTGAGCAGATTGTCTTTTATAGTCAACTATTATAACTAATACTGTTGTTTGTGCCAAGAGCAAAAGAGTGTACTTGCATAAACATGTGCTTCAAACAAACCTTGAGTAGATTGTCTTTTACAGTCAACTATTACAACTAATACTGTTGTTTGTGCTAAGAGCAAAAGAGTGTACTTGCATAAACATGTGCTTCAAACAAACCTTGAGTAGATTGTCTTTTACAGTCAACTATTACAACTAATACTGTTGTTTGTGCTAAGAGCAAAAAAGTGTACTTGCATATACATTTTGTAGTTTATACTTTGAACTGGCCTTTTTATATGCCTCCAACAATAATAAATTTACGCCCTTTAAACATACTAGTTGAAAGAAAATAACAGCTAGCAGAAAATTATAATACCATAAGTATCGGAAAGGTAAAAAGCCCTTTAATTGCCTTTTGATTGCCTTTTACATTTGATTAAAGACCAGAAAACGTACATAGCGAATAAAAAGGACTGCTAACAGAAAAGTATAGCCATATGAATCCTTAATAATTTATGCTTTAAAGAAATCCTTTAAGAGGTGGCCTCCTACATTTTATTATTGCCATAACCCTTTGAGGGGCGCCGTTTACACAGTGCAAATGCCTATATCTAGTCTTTTTTTTTCACTTGCATTCAATGTATTCCAGTTAAATGAACAGAAAATTAGTACTGCCATCTGTTATCAGTTTTAAGAAGTAAAAACATTTTGCAATCTTTAATTGGAAAAATTTTCAGCATTCTTTAGGTTAAAAAAATCGGAGAAAAAATCTACCCCGTGCAAAGAGGGGAGGTTGTTGCCCCTGAAAGGGATAAAACGTAATGAATAGAAATAATACGTAGATATACATAATTCGAAGTTTTTCGATATTCTCCTAAACAATCGACAATGTCATAAAAATATCAATCCTATGCCCGTCTGCACACGGAGCAACTCAAAAGAAACTGATAACTGACTCAAATCACAAACCAGGCCGTGATGAGTCGCAACCTATGAAATTGACTGGAGCCACGCACACGGCGCAACTGGTTACAAACCCGTCCGACGGGTTTGTAACCAGTTGCGCCGTGTGCGTGGCTCCATTCAATTTCATAGGTTGCGACTCATCACGGCCTGGTTTGTGATTTGAGTCAGTTATCAGTTTCTTTTGAGTTGCTCCGTGTGCAGACGGCCTATTTCGTAGTTCCCTTAAGATTAGATGAGTAAAGCTGCTGTATACAAACCCCATGGATTCACTCACCTCAATATTAAACTATGGAGAAAATTTGTTTGCTATTTAAAGCTACATAAATGCTGATAATCAAATAAAAACAGTAGTTTCAGATAGCCTGAACTTTTTTGCACCTTGAAACGGGATTTATTTTATAAATTTCGTCCACGAAAGCAATTTATGAGCGTTTAAAACACACTATACCAGATGTTTTCCTAGAATAATTTAAATTTTAAAATATTATTTGAATTTTTTTAAATAACGAAAAATGCCCCAAAGTGCAAAGTTTCCTTCTCTATTATGGAGTACAATGCTTTAAAAAACAATCCTTAACTCCAAGTCGACAATCCTTGGACAAATATTCTCCATAGGTTAACAATGAGGTGAGCGAATCCCATAGAGTTAGTACACAGCAGACTTAATGAAGGATTTGTTCATTTCGAGCTTCATTGCTGCCATCTGACGGATAAAAATGGAAACTTTCGTTTTCAGAAAAGCCATCTAATGTATAGAAAAATCGTGCTAGCTCGGTAACATGGCTCTCAGCCGCTTAAAAGAATTGAAAATGTACGAATATTTAGAACGATGTAAAATTAAAAAAAATGGTGTGTATATACTGTGAAACTTCTCTTGCCGGCCAACCCTATTCGACGACCACCCCTCTAAAAGACCATATTTTATTCAGAACCGATTAAAGACTCCATCCAGAAATTTCATTGTGTATATATATATATATATATATATATATATATATATATATATATTCTAGTTTCCAGAAATAAACTCTCTATTAAACTCTGACATCATTTCAAGAGAATTAATTCGACGCATGTTATAAATTTAAATATTTAACATACCTTTAAATAGTCTTCAACATAATCCGAATTTTACTAGAAAAAAAATCAGTACTAGATAACTATTAAAAAAAGTAATTAATAAGTATACTTGAAATTCCACGAGCGATTACCCAAGTGTCTGTCAAAATGGAGCGAAACTGAAAGCCTCATTAATCTTACATGTAATACGATGGACTAGCATATTTGAAATCAATTACTAGTTTTATCAGATTAACTCCGCACTATAACGTATCACGTAAGTAGTCATTACTTAGCGTGCTTGCTAATTAGTTTTGTTCTAATTAGGTTTATGAATCTCCGCGTAATATATGGCATCGCTGAGGGATATCGCATTGCAGGATTGGTCCGCATTTGCGAATTATATTATTCTGCTGCAAATTGTGCAAGCAAAAACTGATGTGCTTTATGAAATATCCCGAGTTTTCATCATATGTTTCAAGCTCTATTTAGGTTTCATTTACTTTACAATCCGCCTACACGAACAAATTTACATTGCTGACCATTAAAATTGCAACACCATGAAGGAGGGATGATACAAACGTCAAATTCGCATGAAAGGAAGAAGATGCTCGGATATGCAAATGATTAGCATCCAAGCGCAATCAAACGACTCAGGAGGGAGAAAGGGTATCTCTGTAGTATAAAAGGAAAGTAACACGGCGAGTTCCTCAATAGGAAATCGCATTTGAATGTTGTTTGTTTGTGAGAAGGCCACGACAAACAGCTCTCGATAGGCCACTATCCTGCCGCTATCGAATTCCTACACGTGCTGGTAGCCGTTTCTCCTTCTTATACGAGACATAACATAGGAGACATGCAAGAGTATCTCCCTGCCTAACACCATTACAAATCTCAAAGGGCCTGGATAATTCTCATTGAATACGAACCATAGAGAAGGTACTTGATATATATATATATTTATATATATATATATATATATATATATATATATATATATATATATATATATATATATATATATATATATATATATATATATGACAGGCGTTTGATTTACGCCTGCTATAAAATACCAATTTGCTGTCTTCTTCATTTAACAGTACATGGCACAGAGGGAAGGAAGACACTCAAATAAGTACTCAGCATTATCCAATTTAGTTAGTTTTTATTCATTTCAACTTCACGTGAACCACCTCTCCAAGATATGCACGTTTCATCATTCGCCATTTTCAAACTCGCGGACCCGGCTAGCGCACATCTACTATCAACGAATTAATCCCGTTCTCTGCCTAATTCTAAGTTTTCATTAACGCGTCCCCCCTTATGGCACATGCACAGAGCACCACCTGAAAAATTCTAGAATCCCTCTCTGTTTATCTAAGCATAATTTTTGCACCAAACTCTGTACATCTATCTAAAAATAAATTCCCTCCATGGAACTTCAATATCGCGAATCTAGGTCAACTAACGAAAACGGGGAAAAACCCTTTTTCCCGTCGCGTTTTGCCAATGATTTTCATGTTAAATTTCGCTATTTTTAAACCCCCTGTAATTTTCAATTAATGTTTTGACATATATATATATATATATATATATATATATATATATATATATATATATATATATATATATATATATATATATATATATATATATATGTGTGTGTGTGTGTGTGTGTGATAATATTACTAACTACCTATAATCGTCCATTCTGAGATTTATCTCTGCCCTGGTAACACCTCTTTCTTTACTTTGGCGTAAACGCTTCGCCTTCCCACATACTAGCTTCCTCCGCCAATTCTGGCAACCTCTCTGACCAAATTCTATTTTTCGCGCTCTTACGGGGAGACGCTGGACTGACTCGAAACGAATAAGATGTGTTGTATTACTGTTTAATAAATTAGTTTGTACCGGAAGCTGATTGTATTATTTTCCGGCCACGATGATGCATTACTTCATGAGATGACCCAATTCGGGTCATTTCATATATATATATATATATATATGTGTGTGTGTGTGTGTGTGTGTGTGTGTGTGTGTGTATATGTTTAATATAGCCCTGGAAATGGTTATTAGTGACGCTGATATAAATAGAAGGAGAACAATTTTTAACAAGTCTATACAGATTTTGGCATATGCTGATGATATAGACAAAATTGCAAGATCTGCAAACACGCTGAAGGATGTTTTCCTAGCATTGGAAAAAGCTGCGGGAAAGATGAAACTAAAAATAAATGAAGAAAAAACAAAATATATGTATTGTGGTAAAAAAGGAAACCATGTTAATATATTTGAAATAAATAAATATAAATTTCAATCTGTTAAAAAATTGACTTATTTAGGATCTGAAATGGAATATCAGAATGAGATTGATCCAGAAATAAGGAAAAGAATTATCGCAGCTAATCGCTGTTTCCATGGGATAAGCAACCAGCTGAAATCTCATCAAAAGAAAAACAAAGATCTTGCTTTACAAAACTCTCATAAGACCAAGCCTAACTTTTGCCTCTGAGACATGGCTATTGACATCACGGGAAATGAAGTCTCTGATAATTATTGAAAGGAGAGTTTTGAGCGCTATCTTTGGTGGTGTGCTTGATAATGACATTTGGCGAAGGAGACATAATTTTGAACTTACAAACTAAAAATTACTACTGTTTAAAAATGAAGATGCCGTGAAATATATGAAATTGAACAGAATGAGATGGGCGAGTCATCTTTTGTGAATGCACTCAGAAAGAGAACCATTGAAAGCTTTTATTGCAGTCCCCTTCTGTGAAAGACAGAGAGGAAGACCAAATAATTACAAGATAAAAAGAACTTTTTATATACCATGTTTTTAAATTTTCTGTTGAATCATATAAACTTGACAATTCTATGTATTAATAAATACTTTTTAAAATTTTTTTTGATGAATTATCTCATCAACTTGAAAGAAAATGAAGTTAATTGGAAGTTAACTTGCATTTAACTTTTTGTTCCCGTCCCGGCTAATAGAGGGCTGCTCCAGTCTACAAAACAAAATTAACCGAAAATAACTGAAAATTAAATTTAATTCTGCTTAAAAATGGATAAAAGTATTAAAAAAATGCATTGTTATCGTGTTCAGTGCTATTCTAAAAGTTTCAAACGTCTAGCTAGTCGGGAAGTTAGTTAAAAATCGATTGCAAGATTTGTACTTGACAAACACACACACACATACACAAACAAAAAAGCAAGTTAATAAAAACATGGTAAAAAGAGATGGAGGGACTGCCTCGATTCAGACTTTAGTGCCATGAAGGCTAAGAGCTGGAGATCTAAAACTGGTGAAAGGTTGGTCTGGGGAAAACTTCTAGAGAAGGCCAAGGCCCACGTGGGACTGTCGTGGTAATTATGATAATATATATACATATACATATATATATACATATATATATATATATATATATATATATATATATATATATATATACATATATATATATATATATATATATATATATATATATATATATATAGTTTACAAATGTAAATTACTTAATATGAAACAAAAATGAGTAAATAAATTTTAGGCGCTAAGCTGCTCACAAAAATATTTACGATATATATATATTTAAAATTAAGATGACTAAAAGGGCAGATGCGACCATTTAATACTCCTATAACCTGAAGATAGACATATATAAAGATAGACATATATAAATAAGTAAAAAACGGAATTGGAGGTGGTATAGTTGATGACTGGGGGGGGGGGGGTTGTGACCCCCCAACCCCGGTTAAACATGTTTTAAGCCTGGCAACACTCCCGGAGGTCGGCTATAACAGCAAGACAGTAATAAACAATTATGAAGAGGAAAAATATTTTAGGTGAAATAGATAAGTTAAACCAGATGTCTTTACTAATATAGTCAACTAAAACATAATTACAAGATGAATAGCGTTTTAACTTTTTAATAAAGAAAAAACTAAAATAAAAAAAAAAGAAAAAAGAAAAAAAATCTTAATACTAAGATACAGAAATACAATAATACTAATTAAGTAAATAATTACTCACTAACATATACACTATACACATTAAGATACAAAATACTTAGCTCCCACCAAGCAATGAGACACGAAACTCATGCACACTCACTTTTATAGATATAGTAGGGATAAATATCGCCGTATTAGGGAAATTTTTAGTGTTGCCAACTTATTTTAAAACGATTCACACAATCTTTATAGTCTAAATTAAAAAACTGGGTTAGAATTGATACGAGGAAATTGACAGGAAAACCCTGGTCAATAGCTATAGTTATGAATTTAATAATACAGACGTCCACAGTTTTTTTGTTTGAATGTAAACGTTGACAACGTATTAACTGGTTAGTAACTATATTACGTTTAATATTTAAATGTAGAGCATTATTCCAATTCATAATCCTAACAGTTTTAAAGTTGTAAAACTCGCGTTTATCATATAGACTGTATGATATTAGATTTTGATTAACATTTAAACTCAAGTCTAAAAATACCAAATTTCCATCGTTATCTTTATCAGTCTCCACCAATTTAAGATTTTTAGGGTAAAAATTAATATCTATTGCATTTGAGTTTTCATTAAAACATATGAGTATATCATCTACATATCGGAAAAACATAGGTTCATTTAGAATCATTACTCCTCTTTCGTAAAAGTGAAGGTATATATCTGCTAAAGCAGATGAGCATCCTCCACCCATTGGTATTCCATGTATTTGCTTATAGAAGTTACTACCATTATATAAAACTGTTTCATTAAGTACAAGGTCTAATAACGCACGATATTTATTTTCAGTTATATATGTCTTTAAATCATATTGATCGTATAATCCAAGTATAATACTATAGAGATCTTTTAGGTCGATAGAGTTGAAAAGATCCGTAAAATCGTAGCTTTTAACGTTGGTTATATCACCTTTACCTTTTATCTGTTTAACTATTTCTAAGCTATTATTTATGAAATAACCACCCTCTTTACTTATTTTTTTATAAACTTTCAAAAGGCTGCAAAAAAAGAACCACTGGCCAGAATGACTTCAAAATTGAACTGAATATAATGGTAGAAGGGGGAAACGATTTGGCATAACAAAAAAAGAGTTCCAAAATGTATCAATAGATGGCACTGTAACATTTTGGAACTTTTTTTATTATGCCAAATCATTTCCCCCTTCTTCCAGTATATTCAGTTCAAATTTGAAGTCATTCTGGACACCCATGGGTGTCTATAATTAAAGTCCCACTTTCAAAAGTCTGCAAAAAAAGAACCACTGGTCAGAATGACTTCAAATTTGAACTGAATATACTGAAAGAAGGGGGAAATGATTTGGCATGATTAAAAAATAAGAGTTCCAAAATGTTACAGCGCCATCTATTGATACAGTTTGGAACCTTTTTTTTATTACGCCAAATCGTTTCCCCCTTCTTCCAGTATATTTAGTTCAAATTTGAAGTCATTCTGAGCAGTGATTCTTTTTTTGCAGCCTTTTGAAAGTGGGACTTTAATTATGGACACCCTATATATATATATATATATATATATATATATATATATTTATATATATATACATATATATATATATATATATATATATATATATATATATATATATACATATATACATATATATATATATATATATATATATATATGTATATATATATATATATATATATATATATATATATATATATATATATATATATACATACATACATATAATATAGGACGTAAATGAATTTTCAGTATAATTGTAGTGTGGATATTCAGATTGAAAAATCGCCACTGTACCTAGAACAGGCGCGTGCCACAGCGGTTCCGTATTAAAAGCTAGAGCCTGCCATGCCGTTTAATTCCACACATTTGCACTATCACTGGACTTGACAGACGAGATCAGGTGCGTAAGCATAAACCTTAAATCGTGCCCTAATGTCAGTATTTAAAATCACAAACATTAGACACAAATGCGGAGGAGCGATGCCCCATTCGAAAGCCATTACCAGATTTGCGAAATTGACTGCGCATTATAGTTACGATGGGTTTTCGCTATTAGGGCCTGGGAGCCAGTTAATTAGTTTTATTTCAATTAATTTCTTCGATGCGCGCAGGATGGCGTATATTCGGGGAGGTGGGGGCACTTCCCGCTACAGGAACGGAAACGAAGGTTGGAAAATTAAATGGATATAAACTCCGCACGTGTAAAATGCGCCGGTCAGGGCTATTAAGAAATCACGGACTCGTGATTTCGCACAGAAATATGGTTGTTTGATTCTGTTGTAATTGCCGGGCAATTTACACGCAGATATACTGCAGAAATTCTCCAAAAGGCGTTTCTGAATCGGGGACTTGATAGTTCCTATGATGCTGTAACAATCAGCACTGAGAGTTCAGGACAATTGAAATCTCTATAATCAGATATTATTACTTGGTGTGAATATTATAGATTCACAACAAATAATATTATCTGATTATATACATGCATATATATATATATATATATATATATATATATATATATATATATATATATACAAGCACACACATATATATATATATATATATATATATGTATATATATATATATATATACAAGCACACATACACACACACGCACACACACACATATATATATATATGATTGCATTTGCTCAGAATAATTCAAAATCCGGTCATGGGTTATTGGGAGTGCAGGGTGTTCTTTAAGGTGTCACGAACTCTCATTTTTGGAATTTTCATTATACCGCTCTGAGTTCCTCAAATGTAAAATTTTTATTTTATTCCCTTTTTTACTTTTCTTCTGCAATACACGGATAATCCTCTCATGGATTATCGGGAGTGTTCTTTAAGGTGTCACGAACTCTCATTTTTGGACTTTTCATTAAATTGCTCCGAGTTCCTCAAATGTACCATTTTGATTTTATACCCCTTTTTTACTTTTCTTCTGCGATACACGGATAATCCTCTCATGGATTATCGGGAGTGCAGAGTGTTCTTCAAGGTGTCACGAACTCTCATTTTTGAAATTTTCATTAAATTGCTCCGAGTTCCACAAATGGCACAGTTACTATTTTACTCTGTGCTCTTTTTTTCTTCTGTGATACACGGATAATCCGTTCATGCATTATCGGCAGTAGAAGGTATCTTTAGGATATCATGAGCTCTGATTTTTGAAATTTTCAATGTAGAGCTCTTCATTCCACAAATTGTATAGTTTCTATTTTATTCCTAATTTCTATTCTTTTTTTATACGGATAATCCACCCAGGTATTATCAGGATCAGATGGTTTATTTGGGATGTATGAACTCTAATTTTTTGAAATTTTCAGTATTGAGCTCTCCGTTCCACAAACTGCGTAGTTTCTATTTTATTCCTAAATTTTCTTTTCTACTGTGGTACACAGATGATCCATTCATAGATTACACCGGCCTGCAACCAAAAAAGTGTTTAGAAACCAATACCTGATACTGATAGATTTTTGGTCGCTGATTTCAGGAAAAATAGTAAAAATTTTCCATGGCGTACCATTTTTTCAAAAAATTAAAAATTTCAAAAATTGAAAATATTGATTTTTGAAGTCACCAATCGATTGTGTTAATTAAGGAAGGGTATGAGCATATAGTGTCATAAGTCGTCCTTATTGGAGAAAACTGGAGATTTTTCTGTCTCTGGTGCGAAAAAAAAAAGGAAAAAAGAAACAATCTAAAGAATCTGCCGAACTCTTAGGGCCTGTTCACACAGGAGTCCGTTGCGTTGCGTTGCGTTAAGGAAAAGATGACGTTGAGACGAAAATAAACCAATCATAGGCCTCCAAACGATTAGCAATGAAATTTTTATCGCCTATGATTGGTTTATTTTCGTCTCAACGTCATCTTTTCCTTAACGCAACGCAACGGACTCCTATGTGAACAGGCCCTTAGGCTCCAGGCTAAAGCAAAAGAATTTATTGGTTTCTGGTATCTCTTTCTCATGGTTAAGAAAAAGAGAAACAGATTTCGTTCCATACTTTCCTTGAGATAGTGGCTTGATTTATTACAGCAATGTCCCTGAATTGATGGAGGATTTTAATATACAGTATGACATGAACGGGTGGAGGCTCTTATTGACTCCTCAAACAGAAGCCTCAAAGCATAGCTTCTGCCTACTGGCAGCAATTATTCTTCAGTGCCATTAGAACATTCTGTGTACCTGAAAGAATCTTCCGAGAATTTAGCTTTGATTCTCACCCATTTGAAATATAAAGAACATGGAAGGATGATATGCGGCGATCTAAAAGTGCTTTCCATGCTTCTTGGACAACAAGCAGGAAACACTAAGTACCCTTGCTTCTTGTGTGAATGGGGCAGTCGGGATAAAAAGAATCATTGGATCAAAAAGGAGTGGCCGCAAAGGAAAGCATTAACACCTGGAAACAAAAATGTAGTAAAGGAAAGTCCTGTTGCTTCCACTTCACATCGAGCTTGGCATGATGAAACACTATGTTAAAGCTCTATCAAAAGAAGATTGCTTTAAATACCTAGGCAACAATTTTCCAGAACTGTCGGAAGGAAAGATAGAGGAAGGTGTTTTCGTAGGTCCAGATATTCGGAAACTTTTTAAAGACGAAGTGTTTGAAAGTAAAATGCTTTCGAGGGAAAAAGAGGCCTGGGCAGCTTTCAAGGAAGTCGTCACAAAATTCCTCGGGAACGTTAAGGACCCCAACTATAAATCTATCGTGGAAAACATGTTAATGAAATTCAAAGACTTGGATTGCTCAATGAGTTTGAAAGTGCATTTTTTAAATCCGCATTTGGACTACTTTCCCTTTTTGGTACAGTTAGTGATCTTGGTGCAATTAGTGAAGAACAGGGTTAAAGATTTCCCCAAGATATCAAAGAGATGGAGCTTAGATACCAAGGTAGATGGAAAGTCAATATGATGGGGGACTACTGTTGAATGCTACACAGAGAAGTCCCGCGTACTGACTACAACAGACTAAGTGCTAAAACGAGCTTTCAGGGAAAAGGAAAAGAAAGCATTAAGGATATATGAATCCAGGGCGTATTAAACAATGGTAACTATCAAATGTTCTAATTAATATAATTTCTATTTAATATATATTTAGCAGATCATTTCCAATTGTTTGATATATTAATTCATTCGTAAATAAAACACTTAAAAATATTTTGAAAAGACCTTCTTCTCCCCAGAATATGTAGAGTAGACTTTCTTGGCCATATATTCAAGCCCATATTGTGAAAAATCCTTATCTAATTGAGAAAAATGGATGTCATATTTGAAATCAGCACACCAAATAATATAAAATTCAGTCATTACATTGCAAACATTTTTCTATAACTCAAATTTTGCAGGCCTGTGTTATCGGTAATAGAGAGTTTCTTTAGGATAACATGATCTCCCATTTCTGAAATTTTCAAAAGGTGCTGTCCTTTTCCCAAACTGAATAGTTTCTATTTTTTCTGATTTTCTTTTTTTTTCTGTAACACACGGATAATCCCTTCATTTATTATTGGAAGGGTATCTTTAGAATGTCATGAACTCTCATTTTTTAAATATTCAATATAGAGCTCTCCGATCCACAAATTTCACTGTTTGTATTTTGTTCCTAATTTTTTTTTTCATCTTTGATACATGTTTAATCCGCTCATGGATTATCGGGAGTAAAGGATATCTTCAGGACGAAAATTTCAATTTAGAGCTCTCCGTTCCTCGAACTGCAAAAATACTCTGTTATTTCCTAATTTTCTTTTCTTTTGCAATACTCAGATAATCCGCTCATGGATTATCGGGAGTAAAGGATATCTTCAGGACGAAAATTTCAATTTAGAGCTCCCCGTTCCTCGAACTGTAAAAATACTATGTTATTTCCAAATTTTATTTTATTTTGCAATATTCAGAGATAATCCGCTCATGGATTATCGGGAGTAAAGTATATCTTCAGGACGAAAATTTCAATTTAGAGCTCTCCGTTCCTCGAACTGCAAAAATACTCTGTTATTTCCTAATTTTCTTTTCTTTTGCAATACTCAGATAATCGGCTCATGGATTATCGGGAGTAAAGGATATCTTCAGGACGAAAATTTCAATTTAGAGCTCCCCGTTCCCCGAACTGTAAAAATACTATGTTATTTCCAAATTTTATTTTCTTTTGCAATATTCAGAGATAATCCGCTCATGGATTATCGGGAGTAAAGTATATCTTCAGGACGAAAATTTCAATTTAGAGCTCTCCGTTCCTCGAACTGCAAAAATACTCTGTTATTTCCTAATTTTCCTAAAATGTTCAGCGCATGCGAAAACCCTAAACAGCGAACAGTACGTTTTCACAAAAAACGGACGCGGCATACATGCACAAAAACAGCTCTGCGAACGGCCAAGAAAAACACGATCGGGGCGCACGGAGGAAATTTGCATATGACAGAGACACGACACCAATCACTGATGACAACACAGATCGGACATAAAAAAACTTTTATTTGGATTACACATTTTCCACATGGGTGCCGTCATCGTATATATATATATATATATTTTAAAAGACAGACGGCCATGCGTTTTAATACCATACATTTGCACTATAAACCTTATAAGTCTGCTCAATAATTAAAAGACTTATAATGTTGACTGATTATAATATTGTTCGATAGGTTTCAAATTTATAACTCGTAACGTGCAATATACGCATAATCCAATAGCGGAGGTCCACTTTTTCTTTTCCCCTTACGGTGCACAGCTAAGGGGGAAATCTCACTTAGCAACACACTGTCGATTGAAACATTGAGTAAACACACGTGGAGGCCGAGCCCATATTGTGTCTTCCCTCTCGCCGTGTTTAAAATCACAAACATTAGCTGCAATTGGAAGCGATGACCATTCGAAAGCAATTACCAATTTCGCGAAATCGACTCCCCGCATTATGGATGCGACGGGGGGCCGTCATTATGCCGAGAGCCAGTTAATTGGTTTTATTCCAATTAACATCTTCGATCTGTATCGGATGGGATGTACTGGCGGTTCATTGAGCCGTGTCTGAGCTGATACGGAAACCGGGAGTGCCGACTTTTGTGTGAGAGATTGTTCGCCATTGTAGTGGAGGCTTGTTTTGACAAGGAAGTAGTCTAAACGTTAGAGCTGGAGTATATATATATATATATATATATATATATATATATATATATATATATATATATATATATATATATTTATATATATATATATATATATATATATATATATATATATATTTATATATATATATATTTATATATATATATTTATATATATATATAAATATATATATAAATATATATATATTTATATATATATATATATATATATATATATATATATATATATATATATATATATATATATATATACCGGGTGGCCATAATTAAACTGACAGTGCTCACAGTGTTCTGTAGCGCGATCTATTTGCGAGAATGACGCCACATTCTGTAGGAAGATTAAACAAGACGGAGGACGAAGGATTCCGCGAAAAAATAAATTAGTTCCAAAAGTCACCGCTAGGGGAATATTTGGCGCTGTGTAATAGAAAATAGAGTGTTAACAAATGCAAATTAATACGGAATAAAATTACCTTTTATTATGCACATTTTCTTATTTAGTTCAATTGCAATATGGCAACACTTTTAAAAAAGCGTAAAATCTACATAAACACCGATAAAGTCCCGTGATCTGCAATATCACGTACGCTGAGCAGAAGAAGAAGTTCTTTATTCAAATTTCACGTTGCATCCATTGGCACAGTGCCAGCTGCTTGGGTTTTAAAAGGCAATGTGTTACGTTTCGAATCAATCGGATTGAAAGTTTATGTGCAATGTCTCCTTCTTTAGTCGAGCGTGCGTTACTGGTCAAATTCTTTTACCTCAACCAGTGCAACGCGTCAGCCGCTCTTCGTGCTTTTAGAACGCACAAAAAAATGCGTAAAGGTAACGGTCCTGTGTCAGTTAATGGGCTAAAAGCAATGGTTGCGACGTTTGAGAAAACAGGTTCTCTGAAGGTTCAGTGAGGCAGAGGACGAAAACCTGTACCACAGGATACAATCGAAGCAGTTGCCACGGCGATTGTCGACAGAGGATCAGACAATATTGCTGCCACCTCTAGTGCTCGTGGATTAGCTCAGAATATGGTTATGCCTTACAGTACGGTATGGAAAATCTTACGAAAGATTATCAACTTCTATCCGTACAAGATCAGCCGTGTACAGGAGTTACTGTACCCCGACCATGATAAGCGATTGACTTTTGCTCTCACCTTTCTTGCCAGAATGGAGGTGGATGATGCTTGGCCGTGGAAAATCTTATGGGGAGACGAGGCCCACTTTTACCTGCATGGAACTGTAAATACCCAGAACTGCCGAATTTGGGATGACAAATCACCACATGCAGTCACAGTAATTCCCTTACATTCACCAAAGGTAACTGTTTGGTGTGGGTTCACAGCGGAATTTATCGTAGGTCCATTCTTCTATGAGAACATTACCCCGACAGGACCGGAAACCTGTTCTGTTACCGGAGAGAAATGTCGCCACATGTTGAACAGCTTTGTCATTCCGGCACTTTAGCAAAGACAATGCCTGGGGGAAATCATTTTCATGCAAGATGGAGCCCCTCCACACGTTTCTGTACGGGTGCAACAGCTTCTACGACAGAAATTCACAACAGAAAGAGTCATTAGCCGCTACTTTCCAACTGCATGGCCACCTCGGTCGCCTGATCTTACCCCATGCGACTTCTGGCTATGGGGTTACCTTAAGTCCAAGGTCTATCAAGGAGTTGTCCAGGACCTGGCTACGTTGAAGGATAACATATCACGGACTGTACGGGAGATTCCTGCAGACATGTTACTTTCTACTGTTGTGCATACTGTGCACAGAATGCAATATGTGGTCCACAACAACGGCAGCCACATTGAACCTCATTTGAATGCAAAATAAAAGGTAATTTCCGTATTGATTTGCATTTGTTAACACTCTATTTTCTATTACACAGCGCCAAATATTCCCCTAGCGGTGACTTTTGGAACTAATTTATTTTTTCGCGGAATCCTTCGTCCCCCGTCTTGTTTAATCTTCCTACAAAATGTGGCGTCATTCTCGCAAATAGATCGCGCTACAGAACACTGTGAGCACTGTCAGTTTAATTATGGCCACCCGGTATATATATATATATATATATATATGACTGACAGATAAAGTACAGACCAAACCACTGGATCTAAAGGGCTAAATTTTGCTTGACCAATTTTCTGATAGTATACGGGTACACTAAGAAAGATTTAAGAAAAATTCTTCTTCGTTTTTTTAAAATTAAATTTTTAAGCTGTTTTTGTAACTTTTTTTACGCCTGCATTTAAAATAATAATCCGAAGGTTCCAAATTTATATCACGAGAAAGATCATAAAAATTTCTTCAAAATGAAATGTTTTTCGAATCTTTACCTCCATTTTCTGATTTTTGGTGAATTTTTAAAGATTAATTTTTAGAATTTAATTTATTAAATGCTGGTCACGTGGTTTCTTTTCTTTTTGTGATACTTCAAATTAGTTTTGCCTCACGTGTATAACAATGAATCAAATTGACAAAAAAAACATTAAAATTCGGTAAAAGATAAAATTTAACCATTAGACTAATTGAGACTGAAGTTATTAAAGAATTTAATTCAAATTAGTATGTGTCATGGATGTTAAACATACAAATTAATTGCACACATTGACCGTTGTAATTAATTTGAATGTACTTCGTAGCGAAGCAAATCTATCTATCTATCTATCTATATATCTATTAAAATATATATATATATATATATATATATATATATATATATATATATATATATATCGATAGATATATACTGTTTTGTGAGTCTCGCTTTGTTTAGATTTCATATAGTTTCCAGAAGGTTTCTACTAAGTTGCAATTTTACCACTGGAGTATATATATATATATATATATATATATATATATATATATATATATATATATATATATATATATATATATATATATACATATATATATATATATATATTATAATATATATATATATATATATCGATAGTTATATATTGTTTTGTGAGTCTCGCTTTGTTTAGATTTCATATAGTTTCCAGAAGGTTTCCACTAAGTTACAAATTTATTTACGTAGTTGTATATGCATACTCACAGCAAGTATTATTGAAGTATAAGTCGAGAATTTTTAATATGTCTAGAGAGTCAAAACATAGGAAGCATATCCATTTTACTATCCAGCCGTATGCTATTGAGGTCTGAGATGGCCTGGAAATTTCTTCAGTGTTTCCATTGAACCAGACAGGACAACGACATGGCAACTAAGGCTTTCTAGGATTGAAAGCTAAACTGGAAAATGCTCAGAATTCACCTGCGTTAGTGTGGTGTTATTGTTGTTTGCATACTAGAGATCGATTACATTTTTTCAACAGCCAGAAAATACGTTGAAAATACATTCCTAAAACTCATACAGGTAAAAAGTAGCGCGAGGAATGCCTGTTAATACTCAGAAACTCCACTGGAGCGTGGCATACCTATCCCTTGCAGCATTTTGTTCATTTTACAAATAAAAATAAATGCATGCATTTAACAAGACGCACATCCCCTTAAAAATATAATGTATAATCAATACATCTATTCTCTCTCTGAAAGCAGTATAAACATTTTATGTCCGAGAAAACAGAAAACGAAACAAAAAACAATCTATTTTCAACCAGACAAAAGCAGTTTTTTTCTAAAGTTTGATATTTCAATACAAAACTTTAATTAAAACAACAATTCATGCGTAGAGAGACAGAAATAAGCGTATCGATTGAAGAACAAGTAAAAATAATAATCTTCATTGCCATGAAAATAAAGCGACCACGAACGAAACGAGCTTTTGATTGAAATTAATGCGGCCGCATTAAATTTTGTTTTATGGAAGAACACTTTTTTTTCCTCAGGCGTACGGATGCTTCATCATTAGCCTTCATCTCTTCTCGAAATCATTAATGACATTCGTCTCTTATTAGAGATAAAGGCTTGGGAACATGCGCTCGTGAAGTAATAGGTAAACAACGGGAAGAATCCGTTGTTTTTTGTATTAACTCAAAAATCAAGCATTATAATTGTTTTCGGTAAGATTCATTTAATGTTTGTAGAGAGATATAAACAACTCTTGCGTTTACAACGTGTTATGTCTGGTTGTGTTTTTGAAACATTTTTATTGCCTTTTGTCATGCGTGAATAAAAAAAATTAGCTTAATTGTAAGATCGTCTTATTTCTGTTTTTGTGCGCGTGCCGTTTACTGCTGAAAACCATTTTGGGGCTCATCGTGTTATGTAAATAATCATTAGTGATTTCTGTATTGCTTCGGAAGCTCCAGGATGCGCTGACAGTCCATTGGAGCTCTTCACGGAAGTGTGAAGTTCGTTCGCTTTGTTGCCCAGTCCTCCGGAACTTTTAATTGTAGCGAAATAGACCAATAGTGCCCTTTAAATCTTTCGCTAGGTGCTGTCTGGTGTCGTTTTATGGTAAGGAAGGTATACGTATGGCAAACGAAAGGTAACGATTAAATTGGACCAAATTTCAAGGAACAAATTCGGCGTTCGGTTTGAAATTCGGTAGGCCGTTTCATATCAACGAACCGGAAGCTTGTTCGTAGATTTTAGTGCGGTGAATTGTTGTTGTGAATACTCCAATCCATACTGTATTGCGTAACTCAGTTTACGATGACGAATAAATGAAATTATTTTTCCCGTCTGTTTCTCTGTTTTATTGTTCAATAAATTTATGGTTAGAACCAGATGTCACCCTTGTGGTGGTGCCAATAGCCGTGAGCCAAACAGGAGCTCTTCATGCTTCAATGGACCTGGTTGGGATATCTCCAGCTAGGGGGCTTAGCCACACAACAAAACTAGTAGTTAAAGGGTAAACTTTTTTGGTGGTGCTAATAGCCGTGAGCCGAACAGGAGCCCTGTATGCTTCAAAGGACATGGTAGGGATATCTCCATCTAGGGGGCTTAAGGTAACCGACCACGTTCGGAGCCAAAATATTTAAATAAGTTTTTAAGGAAATGTTTCTTATAGTTTTTGCAATATTAGGCTACAAAACATTGAGAAATAGTAAAATTAAAATAATTGTATGTATTATTTTGTTAAAATTTGGCAAAAATTGAAAAAAAATAAGCATTTTTTTACTTTACGCTAACACTCCTAACTAAAAAAATATGTAAAACATATCACTTTTACTTGGATAAATGTAGACATATATGCATTATATATGCATTGAACCAGAAGAATAAAAATATTGTAAAGTATAAATGAGTTATAGCCAATTGAGTAATTTAGAGCAAAAATTCAAGAAAAAAAATTAAAGTTTCTAACATAAATGTCAATAATTCCTCTCTAAATGTATATATTTATAACCTTTTGGTTCAATGCATACATAACACCATTAAAAATATACAGTTAAAATTTCATTAAATTCTGATAATTATTATAACATTTATGACTGTTAATATGTGGCGGTGAAGCAAAAATCACAGTTTTTCAGAAATTCAATTTAAAACTTTTATTGGATGAATTCATTAGCTTAATAAAGGAATAGCTACCTAAAATTCACCCGCTTTATAACTTATACCTTCCTTCAGTTCATTAACAGTGATTTTTTTCTTTCTGAGAGCTCTAAGTTTTTTCCTGTGCAATTTTGCAACAGGTGTAGAGAATCTCACTGAATCGTTTATACGAGTAATATCTAATTTCTCATATCCCTTCGTAGTGAAATACCCAGGATCAATATTTAATTCGTTAAAAACTGAAAGTAATCCCGTGAAACCATCATTAAATTTTGTCACAGCAACATACCCCCCAAAACGCAATGTTTCAAGTGCAACAAAAGTATTTTTTGGGACTAACTCCCACAGACTGCCGTTAAAGGACTCATTTGCATTTTGAGTCCTTCCGTGAAGGCATTTCATCAATAATTTTGCATCACATAGTTCCATATATACTGGTTTTATAATGTTTAAAATGTTTTGTGGCAATCCAACTGATTTTTCTTTATAAGCTTTCCCTGAAGCTACAGCTCTTTGGTATTTGCACCAACTCATTATTCCTGGAGGGCACTGGCCATGCATGGGATGATTTGCATTAGAGCTGCAATGAAACAGAGCAGCTATTACAGCTTGTTGCATATTTTTCAAATTGCCCACATTGCTGCGTATGGCAATGCCGTAATAGTTTTGTAGCTTATCAATAAATTTATCGGTAAGTTTGCCTTTACCACCTAATCTAGGTGTACAGTTCTTTAATTTACGAAGGCGACTCCCAACTCTTTTTTGTATGTGCCCTATACATTCTAATTTTTCAACATCTTCATTTTCATACACATTTTTGACACTCAGAAAGCTTTTTGAGTCCCCATCACCATAATATTCCATATATTGTAGATTATATCGTGGAATGGATCTCTCAAATATTCGGTATACTCCAACCGGTTCCATACCTGATGATGAACCCTTATAGTTAGAACATGTATGTTCTGCTTTAATTATTGCACAATTAAGAGTGTTATTCATTTTACTCAATTTAGAACACACTGCACAGTATTGAGAAAGAAATTCAGCATCCAGAACTTTTCCCGTATCAATGGATATTACAGTTACACATCCATTTAGAGATGAATAGCCTCGTCGTTGCCATGTTCCATCTACTGATACACCACACTTCGTAATAACTTGCTGAGAATTTTTAATATGCTTCACTTCATCAGCAGCCCTATTCATACTATCTTGAGCTACAGTAGTAGCAGACAGAAGAAGTGATTTCTCATGGCGTTTATATGCTGTGTTATGAGGTGGTGGTGGCAAATTCAAAGTCGCACATAACTTTTTAGCACTTGAAATTCCCTTGCCAATTATTCTCATGCCAAAAACTAATCTAGAATTAATATTCAATAATCTTTTTGATTTTTTTCCAGATGAAAATTTCTCAACAAAATCACATTTTTGGCAGCACAGAGTAAAATAGGAAAACAAACCAAATCTTGATTCTTCTGAGAAACATAAGCTGTTAGACAAACATGCAGGACAACAAACTAATGAAAATATATTTCTTAGAGAATCGATGTCAATTATTCTGTTACCACTTAATTCTTCAGCATGTGGGTCATCATATAAATCACTGGACATCGATAGCTTTGCTGCACTAGCTGTTTTTGATGCACTGAATGTTTCATCGTTGACAGGCTTAGGATCTGAATCAACAGTTTTGCAGGTATGCTGATTGCCGTTAAATCTGCGCTTATTTGTGCGCTTAGAACGATATTTTGGCATTATATAATGTATTAACTTTACAAAAACAAAATACACTCGTAAAAACCGTGAAAATAATTATAAAAAATGAAGAAATAAACAGCAAGCAAGCGATGAGCGAAACGTAAACAAAAGCAAATAACTTTGTCAAAGTTGCCACATAAAACTGCTAAAATATTCTAAATAAACTCTTGCCAGATGTATTTTATAATTTGATAAATATTCAGAAATATATTGCAGTAATTTATTTCTTTAATTAAAAGCTATAATATGCTATTTACTACTTTTTTTAAGCTAACAGTCAAAGTCCGGCCCTTTAACTGCGCACTTCCGGTGTTACAGCTAATGATTAAACAGCTGTATCTCGACTTCTAATGACTTTAGAAACAAACTAAAAACTGTTTTCGAAAGCTAAAGATCTGATCTTTAAAATAAACAAATAAAATTTTTTTCGATTTTTTTCACGAAAATCGCTATTTGAACGTGGTTGGTCACCTTAAGCCCACAACAAAACTAATGGTTAAAGGGAAAACTTATTTTGGTGGTGCCAAAAAGCCATGAGCCAAGCAGGAGCCCTGTATTCTTCAATGGATCTGGTCGGGATATCTCCAGCTAGGGGGCTTAAGCACACAACAAAACTAGTGGTTAAAGGGTACACTTTTTTGGTGGTGCCAAAAGCCGTGAGCCAAACAGGAGCCCTGTATGCTTCAATGGACCTTGTTGCGATATATTTTTACCCAGGGGGCTTAAGCCCACAACAAAACTAGTGGTTAAACGGAAAACATTTTTGGTGGTGCCAAAAGCCGTGAGCCAAACAGCAGCCCTTTAAGCTTCAATGGACCTTGTTGCGATATCTTTTCCCCACGGAGCTTAAGCACACAACAAAACTAGTGGTTAAAAGGTAAACTTTTTTGGTGGTGCCAAAAGCCGTGAGCGAAATAGGAGCCATGAATGCTTCAATGGACCTGGATGGGATATTTCCAACTAGAGGGCTTAAGCACACAACAAAACTAGTGGTTAAAGGGCAAACTTTTTTGGTGGTTCCAATAGCCGTGAGCAAAACAGGAGTCCTGTATGTTTCAAAGGACCTGGTTGGGATATCTCCTGCTAGGGGGCTTAAGCATACAATAAAGCTAGTGATTAAAGGGTAAACTTTTTTGGTGGTGCCAATAGCCGTGAGCCAAACAGGAGCCCTGTATGCTTCAAAAGACCTGGTTGGATATCTTCAGCTAGGGGGTTTACTCACACAACAAATCTAGTGGTTAAAGGATAAACTGTTTTGATGGTGCCAAAAGCCGTGAGCCAAACTGGTGCCCTCTATGCTTCAATGGACCTGGTTGGGATATCTCCTGCTAGGGGGCTTAAGCACACAACAAAACTAGTGGTTAAAGGGTAAACTTTTTTTGTTGGGGGGATCGAATTATCGACACAGCTCCCCCAACTGTCATATAAGTGCATTTCAAGCAAAACCCTTGGTTAAAAGTAAACCGCGGTATGAACTTTCGGTTTCATTTACAGCAAAAGATTTGTCTTTGTTTAAAATAAAATCAAGCGAGAATGCGTGCATTCTACTTAGAAAGCAGAACAAAGATCATGCAGAACTGAGCTCGGGCAGAACTGAGCTCTAAAAAAATTGGGAGAGATATGTTAAAGAAACAATTAGCTTGGGACGATTTGGCACTTTAGCTGGAGCATAAGCAATAAGGTTTCGCATAGGTGCAAATTTCTTTTTAAAGTCTGCTGTTGATTATCATTCTATTTTATTCTTAGAGTTTTCACTGTGGTTTCGAAGTAAAAAGATTTGATTTTCAAAGTGCGAGGTCGTTCAGAGTAGCATTATTGGAAGAAATTATTCAAGGAAGATAAAACTGCGAATGACTGCTATTTAAAATTCGCAATACAGTGTATACAGATCCATTAATTTTCGACTAACAGTTTGTAGTCTTTCTTCAGGCACAAATTACTTGGGATATTTTTAGTCTGAGCTTCTTAAAATCTTTAATAGAACTCATATACCTAAAAAGTTTTGGAACTAAAAGGTGTAATCCTTCATTAGGCCGTTGGGATTCGCCTTTAGTGATGACAATTGACTGAGATTTGTCTGTAGTTTGGTAAATGTCAAATGCTTTGAATCCTCAAAGAGACTTAAAAATCAAAAAAATTCTCTTAAACAGGCGTAATCCTTCTTCAGTCCACCGAACATCGTTTTTACGGAGGAATCAGAAATCATGAGCGATTTTATTTTAAGGTAGCATGTGGTAAGGTCTTCATCCGACTTTTGAAATTCTAACAGACTTTGAACTTAGCATGGGTTAGTCCTTCATTCAACTAAGCGTCATCTCTATGGTCAAATCCCGAATGAACGAATCCGGAATGATCTTTTCGGATTCATTCATAAAATAGCAAAACTCTGTTTTTAAAATCCACGATTTATAAAACACTGCAAAAATTGGACGGCCAGGTGTAGATCTTAAAAATACTAAGGTTCGTGTGCCTAGACGAATCACAGATCATTTTGAATAACGCGTAAAACAGCAAATGTCAGGACCTTAACGCACACAACAGAACTTACGAATTACTATAAGATTTGAGTCAATGGGGGCATACCATCTTCAGACCTTTGATCGTCGGCTTTATGGCCAAATCATAAATCAGCCGGGATTTGACCGTAGATGGTAGTTTCTTAAAATCCCCAATAAGACTTATCAAGTTGTAGTCATTCTTCAGATTATAGAGTATTAGATGCGAAAGCCTCTATAAATAAATTTCCAAAGGTAAAATTTATTTAGGTCTCTGATGCGAGAAATAAGGTGCTCGGTAATTCATTAAGGTCTTGAATACGAGAATATTGCATGTCTTCCATAGTGAGTATCCAACAGAAAACACTTTTAATTCACAAATGTTGGCAACACTGGCAAAAGCAAAGTCCTTCATACTATTAATCTAAACGATACTAAAGGTCATCGAACATTGATATGAAACAAACTTTCAACCCAGTGTGTAGCATTCAGATCGATTTTCTTCCCCGCAGTTAACACACTGAACCGAGTACTGTGCTTTCCAGCGGCAGTACTTCCCTTGTTTCAGGACGCTGATACCGAAAACACTATTAAACACTAATTCTTCCTTAATAGTTTTCTCTGAGTCAGAAACATCATCCATTCTCGTTCTTTTTTAAAACTGTTTATGATTGGATATGCACTGCTCCGCCTCCGTCGCCATGGCAACCAGGGAAAAGAAGACAAAATGCATTAATAATAAAAATCCCCCTTCCCCTCTTCCCCCCCTTCCACTCTTCAACGAATCCCGTTTCTTCCATTTTCAAAGCAAAACAGTAAAATATTTCCTTCTGCAGCGCCTAAAACGAATGTAATTTTTAGAGAAATATATTGCACTGCAAGTTTTATTTGCCGTAGCGATGTTTTCTCGTGATAAGCCAAAAAAAAAAAAAAAAAAAAAAAGAGTCATGAATTTTTTAAGGGTGTATTGCGCAATGATACTACATATCGTTTCTACTCCTTAAAAAAACTCCTTAAAAAATCAAATTACAAAAAAAAAAAAAAAAAAAAAAAACACTGACAGATGAAAAAGTTAACAGAAATCTGCAATTACCGCTCTATGCAACGTAAATGCAAAATTCTCTAGCAATAATAGAAATCAAAGTGTAAAATTCAAAAACTATGATAACCCCCAAAAGAAAAAAAAATAATAATAATATAATAATAATAAATAACGAGGCAATCGACCGGTCTCTTCTTCAGAATTCCTAAGCGAGTCGGTCACCTCAAGGGCGAACTTTCTGAATAGGAAAGGGGTCTAGCGAAAAGAGAGCCAACATGTGGTTCTAGCCCGAGATCCCTATATTGAAAACAGAAAGTCAAAAGCATTAAAAATTACACCACAACATTAAGTACATGGAAGAACTACACAAAACAGAAATTTACGAGCAAACTAACCCGACCCCGATTAATTGAAAAGTGACTGTAGAAAGGAAGAATCAGCCATTTATCCTAAAAAATTGCAGCATGGCAGTAGACCTACAGCGCCACCTACTGAATTGACATGCAAAGAAATAAGTTTTAAAAGAAAAAAGAAAACCTCCGACTCTTAACTGGCTTTAATTATACCCGACTCTAAATACAAAAATGATAAAAGGTTAGATTTTTATCTTTGAGGTTATTACGTTTACTAATTTCCACAAAAATTTAAACTATAAAGTTTATTATAATATCTTTCACTGACAACTGTATAGAAACAAAAACATTTGCAATAACAGTAATGATTTCTTAGAAGCATGTGATATTTTCGAGGAAAACCTACGGAAGAATATCCCTAAAAACTTTGGTAATTTAAAATAATTAAAAAATAGTATTTAGAGCCAGGTATAATTAAAGCCAGTTAAGTGTCGGGTTTTTTACTTTTTCCTTTAAAACTTATTTCTTTGCATATCAATTAGGAAGGTGGCGTGGTATATATATATATATATATATATATATATATATATATATATATATACTAGCGGCCCGTCCCAACATTGTCCGGGTTGAACAAAATATTATACCAATAAATTTCCAGTTGATAGCCAATAAATTGTAAATATTGTTTTACCTTAATAATAACCTAAATAATACCTTAAATTAATTTTATGTTAGTTAACAATTAAAATAAATTTTTTAAAAGAAACAGGCGTGCCGGAGAACGGCTAGGTTCGAACCGTTAGCGTCAGAACAGAAGCCCACCGCGATAGCACCACGATAAGGATCGTTGAAATCTTCGGAACAAAAAGCGGTAGAAGACAGTAGCGGAAACAATGGAGATTGTTAGGATTAAGCCCCTAACTTTATTTCTACTGATAAGATATACATAATATATAGCCTATGACCATCTGGAATAATGTACCTTTCAAACAGTGAAAGAATTTTTCAAATAGGTACAGTGGTTCTGAAGATTACCCTTCACGTACAAAATCGCTCTCTCTCTTTATATATAAGTATAGATAGCACCACGCTAAGGATCGTTGAAGACTTCGGCACAAAAAGCGGTATAGGACAGTAGTGGTAACAATGGAGATTGTTAGGATTAAGCCCCTAACTTTATTTCTACTGATTAGATATACATAATATATAGCCTATGACCATCTGGAATAATGTACCTTTCAAACAGTGAAAGAATTTTTCAAATAGGTACAGTGGTTCTGAAGATTACCCTCCACGTACAAAATCGCTCTCTCTCTTTATATATAAGTATAGATATACCGGGTGGCCATAATTAAACTGACAGTGCTCACAGTGTTCTGTAGCGCGATCTATTTGCGAGAATGACGCCACATTTTGTAGGAAGATTAAACAACACGGGGGACGAAGGATTCCGAAAAAAAATAAATTAGTTCCAAAAGTCATCGTTAGGGGAATATTTGGCGCTGTGTAATAGAAAATAGAGTGTTAACAAATGCAAATTCATATGGAATAAAATTACCTTTTATTATGCACATTTTCTTATTTAGTTCAAGTGCAATATGGCAACACTTTTAAAAAAGCGTAAAATCTACTTTAACACCGATAAAGTCTCGTGATCTGCAATATCAGGTACGCTGAGCAGAAGAAGAAGTTCTTTATTCAAATTTCACGTTACATCCATTGGCACAGTGCCAGCTGCTTGGGTTTTAAAAGGCAATGTGTTACGTTTCGAATCAATCGGATTGAAAGTTTATGTGCAATGTCTCCTTCTTTAGTCGAGCGTGCGTTACTGGTCAAATTCTTTTACCTCAACCAGTGCAACGCGTCAGCCGCTCTTCGTGCTTTTAGAACGCACAAAAAAATACGTAAAGGTAACGGTACTGTGTCAGTTAATGGGCTAAAAGCAATGGTTGCGACGTTTGAGAAACAAGGTTCTCTGAAGGTTCAGTCAGGCAGAGGACGAAAACCTGTACCACAGGATACAATCGAAGCACTTGCCACGGCGATTGTCGACAGAGGACCAGACAATATTGCTGCCACCTCTAGCGCTCGTGGATTAGCTCGGAATATGGATATGCCTTACAGTACGGTATGGAAAATCTTACGAAATATTATCAATTTCTATCCGTACAAGATCAGCCGTGTACAGGAGTTACTGTACCCCGACCATGATAAGCGATTGACTTTTGCTCTCACCTTTCTTGCCAGAATGGAGGTGGATGATGCTTGGCCGTGGAAAATCTTATGGGGAGACGAGGCCCACTTTTACCTGCATGGAACTGTGAATACCCAGAACTGCCGAATTTGGGATAACAAATCACCACATGCAGTCACAGAAATTCCCTTACATTCATCAAAGGTAACTGTTTGGTGTGGGTTCACAGCGGAATTTATCGTAGGTCCATTCTTCTATGAGAACATTACCCCGACAGGACCGGAAACTTGTTCTGTTACCGGAGAGAAATATCGCCACATGTTTTGTTTATCGCAAGTGTTGCCATATTGTACTTGAACTAAATAAGAAAATGTGCATAATAAAAGGTAATTTTATTCCGTATTAATTTGCATTTGTTAACACTCTATTTTCTATTACACAGCGCCAAATATTCCCCTAGCGGTGACTTTTGGAACTAATTTATTTTTTCGCGGAATCCTTCGTCCCCCGTCTTGTTTAATCTTCCTACAAAATGTGGCGTCATTCTCGCAAATAGATCGCGCTACAGAACACTGTGAGCACTGTCAGTTTAATTATGGCCACCCGGTATATATATATATATATATATATATATATATATATATATATATATATATATATATATATATATATATATATATATATATATATATATATATATATATATATATATATATATATATATATATATATGTATGTAGTGGTACCTCGACTTATGAGTGTCCCAACTTACAAGTTTTTGACATATGAGCCGGAACGGAATAATGGCATTCCTATTCATTTTAATGGAGAAAACTGATTTGACATACGAGTAATTTGAGTTATGAGCTCCGTCATGGAACGAATTAAACTCATAAGTCAAGGCACCACTGTATATATATATATATATATATATATATATATATATATATATATATATATATATATATATATATATATAAATATATATATATATATATATATATATATATATATATATAAATATATATATATATATATATATATATATATATATATATATATATATATATATATATATATACTGGTAATAAGTCGTCCGCATAAGACGTGTCAACTGATCAACTGATGACACGATAAATTTTCTTCTTAAATGATCAGTAAATGGGAAGTAAAATATGTAAAAAATAAATCTACTTCCCCTTTCCTAAGTTCTCCCATTCCCCGTCATATCAAACAACTCTAAAAACTTCCTCCGATGTCTAGTAGTTGAGCAAACTAGAATGCTTATTTCAGTTTTTTTTCTTTTACATTCATTAGTTTTTAAAATATTGAAAGAGGGAAAAACTATAAATGGATTTTTCCCTTGTTATGCTCCGGCGAGGGACAACAAAACCAATGTCAGAGGCAGATGTGAGCACTCAATCTCCCCTCGGGAGAGGGCTGTTGGGAAATGGCTATGTTATACATATAGCATTGAAAAGAATAATAATGAATTCAACAGCATCGGTCTGATGTATGTTTTTGGTATTACTCACCGCACACCAGAAAAAATTCATTGAAAATCAACATATTTACTTTAATTTTACGTTTGATATTATTTTATAGTATGTCATCGATGTCTCCAATTATCTCTATCAAAATGGATATTGAAGTAAATAAGTTTGTTTTAATTTAAAATGTTGCTCTGAATTGTTATTTTAGTTTAGAAGTTTGTTTTAATTTAAAATGTTGCTTTTAATTGTTATTTTAGTTTAAAAGTTTGTTTTAATTGTTGGTTTTATTTAAAAGTTTATTTTACGTGCATCAATTGTTTCAAAGTTTCATTGTTTAAAATATTTTGCTGCTGAAATATGTTATGACTGAATGTTTATTGATGCGTTTTATCATTTTAAAACAGTTTAAAGTTCAAAATTTGTATTTAATAAAATTTTTAAAAAAATTATTTGTTTGATTTAAAAGTTTGAATTTAATGTAAGAGTTTGTTTCATTTTAAAATGCTTTATTTGTTGATTTAATTTAACAGTTTGTATTAAGTGTTTAAATTGTTTCAAAATTTTTATTGTTTGAAATGTTTTAACGTTGAAATATGTTATGACTCAATGGTAATTGTTCCGTTTTGTCACTTTCAAATTGCTTAAAATTTTAAATTTGTACTTAATATAAAAGTTTTTTTCAATTGAAAAGTTTGTTTTGGTTGTTTCAATTTAAAAGTTTGTTTCAATTGCTGCGTGCAATTGATGCGTGAAAATGATATAATGCAACAATCACCGTTGATTCATACAATATTTCAACAGCAAAAGTTTTGAAACAATTTAAACACGTAAAACAAATTTTATTTTGAAAGATATTATTTTACAGTATATTACTGATGCCTCTAACTATTGATATTAAAATGGATATGTTACAACTAAAAGGTGATTGCAAGATAATTATCACTTTCAAATTATTTATAATATAAAAGTTTGTATTTCATGTAAAAGTTTGCTTTAAATAGTAATAATGTCAAAATTTTTTGATCCTTGGTTTAATTTAAAAGTTTGTTTTAAGAGTTTAATTTGTTTCAAGTTTTTATTGTTTGAAACAGTTTGCCGTTGAAATATGTTGTACACAACAGTGATAGTTGCGTTTTATCACTTTCGAACTGTATAAATTTTTAATTTTGTATTAAATATAAAAGTGTGTTCCGATTTCTGTTTTAATTTAAAAGACATTATTATGTTACTGGTGTCCCCAACTATCGGTATTAAAATAGGTGTTATGACTCAACGGTGATTGAGTCAAAATATTTGTTTAAATATAAAATACATTAAATTTAAATAGATGTTATGACTGTTAAATTGATTGTTTTAATTTTAAAGTCATTATTAGGTTACCGATATCCCCAACTACCGATATTAAAATAGATGTTGACTCATCTGTGATTGCAGTGTTATTATCACTGTCATATTGTTTATACTTTAAAAGTTTGTATTTTAATGTAAAAGTTTGTTTTAATTTTAAAGGTTGTTTTAATTTGTTCTTTTAGTTTTAAAGTTTGTTTTAATTGCTGTTTTTATTCAGAAGTTTGTTTTAATCGTTGCTTTAATGTAGAAGTTTTTTAATTGCTATTTAAATTTAAAAGATTGTTTTAAGTGTTTAAATCGTTTCATAATTTTATTGCTTGAAATATTTTAACATTGAAATATGTTATAACTAAACGGTGATTGCTACATTTTATCACTTTCAAATTATTTAAAATTAAAAATTTTAATTTAATATCAAAGTTTGTTTATGTTTAAAAGTATGTTTTAATTTAAAATCTTGTTTCCATTGTTTAAATTGTTTAGGTGTTTTATTGTTTAAAATTTTTTTTACGCCAGAAGCCAGCACGACACGATTTTTAATTGTTAGTTTTACAATAGTTTAACAATATTGATTAATCATATATATTGTTGCTATATTTATTATTACTAATAAACACACATTTTCTGTTTTCACTGTTTTAACACAGAGAGATTGAAATAACTTTTTTCTTGTAAATAATGTGAAAAATACCTTAAAATTTATAAAAACTTTACCAATTTTTAAATGATATAAATATCAGAAATTATACATTGCACTCAAAGTCCCTAAATGGAAAAATTAAAAGCAATATTTCTGTAAACGTTCGTAAGAATGAACGACCGATTTGAAACGACTGCTCATTCTTCTGGCACATTCTCTTTCCATACCTTCAAGGTCATTTAATGAAAATTTCTATTGTTTAGGAACAGAAAAAAATTAAAAAAACTCAATTACTTTATAAAAAAACAAAACTTGACTATTGTTTTAATCTAATACCATCCCTTCAGGCATAATAAATGCAATAAATTAAGGTATAGTTATTTTCAGAACTTATAATTGGCAAAATTTAAAAAAATAGCAGAAAAATGTTTTAACATGATCATTTTTCTTCTTGCTTAATGATATTATAAACATTATGTATCCTATGTTTATGAATAGCGAAGTTTGAATAAAATTTTTTGTTCTTAAGAAAATGGTTTTCTTTATTATTTCAGAGCTGTGTTTTCGATTTACGTGCACAGTCATAAAAAATTACATCGCCCGTGTATAGGACTTGGAAAGTTTAACATTCGGGAGAAAAATGATGTCTGTTCAGAGCCTTAGATCAAGTGCCTTAGTTGTTACTTTATGCTTGATTTTACTTGGAATTTTTTTGGCAAACTTTATGAAAGGTAAAATATTAAATATATATATATATATATATATATATATGTCAAATCTAGAAATTATTAATAAAAAAGAATGATTCACTAACATGATTATACTGAACTCCCCGTTTGCGAAGTGTTGTTGTTTTCGCAGCGCACAGTTCATGGTCATCGATAATTGCTCTCACGCGCTGTCTGCTGCAATCGTCGAATGTTTGAGAGAGGGTCTTGGGATGATCACCCACGCTTTAGCATAACGCGCGAAAAAGAAAATAGGAATTTAGGGATATCCTTTATAGAGATAGGACACGCGTTTTCGCGCTGGAGGGGTTCACTGGTTAATTAATTTTTTAATAAACGTCACGACATCGATATAGAGTTCCTGTAATCTCTGAGTCTTCATTTTTATGTATTTCGCCCACACAGAGGACTTATCTACGATTATTCTGCAGCTGCGTCGCAGTCGTGTCATCTCTCTCTCTCTCTATGTATATATATATATATATATATATATATATATATATATATATATATATATATATATATATGTATGTATGTATATATATATGTATGTATGAATGTATATATATATATATATGTATGTATGTATATATATATGTATGTATGAATGTATATATATATATATATATGTATGTATGTATATATATATGTATGTATGAATGTATATATATATATATATATATATATATATATATATATATATATATATATATATATATATATATATATATAAATAAGCGCTACAAAACCTGCGGACTCACTAATTAAGAAGATAAGAAGAATCGAAAAACAGAAATCCCTTCGCGTACAGCAACACACCCGCTATCACAATAAGGAAACATTTAGATAAAATAAATAAGAAGAATTAAACTAATGAAGCGATGCACAAAAATGGCCAGAGGTGGGTTGTGACCCCTCTACCCTGGTTGAACATGTTTTCTTGCCAAGGCGAACAGCAAGAAATACAGATATACTTATATACAGCTCTTTTTGTACAGTTGATTTAGATAAACTCTTTTATCGAGTCTTAGGTCTCGCGATGCCCTGGTCCACTGGGAGTGTTCGCCTGGGCAAGAAAACATGTTCAACCAGGATAGAGGGGTCAACCCCCCCCTCTGGCCATTTGTGTACATCGCTCCATTACTCTAATTCTTCCTATTTATTTTATCTAAATGTTTCCTTATATATATATATATATATATATACAGGGTGTCCATAATTAAAGTCTCACTTTCAAAAGACTGCAAAAAAGAACCAGTGGTCAGATATGGACACCCTGTGTATATATATATATATATACACTCATGGACAAAAATATTAGCGCACCAAGAAGGAGTCGTCAAAATGAAACGAAATTTTACATACGTAATGACTACTTTGATATAAGTAAATGATAAGAAAATCAAAGAAAAAGGATAATTTATTTCAGAGAAAAGGCAAAAGAACGGAGGAGTTAATACTCCGTTGGACCCCCTCTAGCGCGAATGCACGATGCGATACGATCGGGCATTGAGTCATACAAGTTCTGTATGATGTCTTGAGACATTTCGTTCCATATTTGCTGTAACCTTGCCTCTAGTTCGTTCAAACTCGTGGGATGCCCAACTCGTCGTCCCAAATGATCCCAGATATGCTCGACTGGAGACAAATCTGGGGATCGGGCAGGCCAAGGAAGGGTAGTAACAATGCGGAGACAGTCTTGTGACACCCTTGCCGTATCAGGCCGAGCATTGTCTTGTTGAAAAATGGCTCCTGGGAGCCGTTGAATGAGTGGCAACACATATGGTTGCAGGATTTCATGAACATACCGCCGGGCTGTCACGGTGCCACGGAACAATACAAGGGGTGACCGTGTATTGTAGGCAATGGCACCCCATACCATCACACCAGCTGTGGGAGCGATGTGTCGCTGTACAGCAAAGGCAGGATTGAAGCGTTCACCACGGGCTCTCCACACACGAACACGATTGTCATCACTGCCGAGATTGAATCTGGATTCGTCGCTAAAGACGACCTGGTTCCATTCCGCTGCAGTCCAGTTTCCTCGTGCGCGGCAAAACTCCAAACGGAGGCGTCGATGGGTGGGCGTCAAGGGCAGCACACGTAATGGGCGCCGCGATACCAACTGTCCTTCAGCCAGGCGCCTTTGGTTCGAGAAGACACAGAGGCCCCTAGTGAAGGTGCTACCTGTGCCTGGATGGCGGCCGATGAAGCAGTTGGCTGTACGCGTGCATTTCTTACGATGTGGCGGTCTTCTCGACGACTGGTCTATCGAGGGCGTCCTGAGCCTGGTCTTCGTGTACATGACATCTCTCGGGTCCACTGGTCCCAACACCTCCTCACAACACAACCAGAGCGGCCTAATTGACGAGCTACTCGCCTAGCTGACCACCCAGCTTCCATCATCCAGACGATTCTCCCCCTCTCAAACTGCGACAACTGCTTATATTGTCTTCGAACACGGCGTAATGGCTTGTCTATCTCAGCTCTTCCTTTGTAAATGATTCAGCACACTCAAACAAGCTTTGGTTACCTGTTTTATACTCCACAGAGTACGATGTTCAACGCCCTCTACAGACTATACGTAATGCGCAATCACGCTGCATTTCTAATCATTTGCATATCTCCCCGACATGTACCTTCATTGCAAGTTTCGTTACGATCCCGCAATTATTTCTTGGTGCGCTAATTTTTTTGTCCATGAGTGTATATATATATATATATATATATATATATGACGGGTCTGACTAAATGTCGGCTAAAAGCGTTCTCTTTATATCGTAAATCCCTCTTAAACTCTCTAATACTTATTAATAATATTGCAGTCAGTAAACATAGGCCGTGGTAAATGATTACAAATTAATTACATCCAACAAGTTTATTTCAACTATTAATTTAAATACCCTCGAATTGAATCCGCACATAATTTAGTTTTCCAAGTCATCTCATCCTTGTGGCGCTTGACCGCTCAATACAAATGCTAATCCCGCTCTCCCGATTTCGAGGTCAAAACAGCACGTCCACTCTCCTGGCACATGCGCAGAGCCCAATATAGAATTTTCTAGAAGTTTCTTCCCGCCAAACCTTTACAGTATCTAAAAATAATCTCTCCGCATGGAGCTTCATTTCACCGCGAATCGAAGGTCAATTACTGAAAATGGGTATTCCCCTGATTTCACCCATAGCGCGTCTTGTAATATGAAAACTAGTGGCTTTTTCGCGCCACGAAAATGATTAATCCCTAAGCCATATTTAAATTTAACTTAATTATTCTTTTACCTATTAATTTCTGACACACACACACACACACATATATATATATATATATATATATATATATATATATGCCTATCATCCTAGAAATTCACAAGCGTTTAGTGATTAATAGGTGTTTGTTTTTCCGGCAGTTTGTTAGAGACATTATTTATATTGTTTGAATATTTTTCAAAAATTTATTTTTTAGACAAATACGTATAATTGCTTTTAATAACACGAGTGGTACATATTTTAATATTGAAATTTGATTTATTAGCATCGAGAATCGAAGAATTTTTGCATATCACCCTGTTCTTTGACAAAAAATTTCGCATTTGATTTTAGTTGTATTACTTCTGCCCACAATCAGTAATTAATGTCGAATTTGTCTGACGAGACCATTGGGAGCTGGTTTACTGAATATGTGTTTCCTTCAGGCCCGCACGTCGACCCGCTGAAGTGAGAGGTTGAACATCTCCTCAACAATAGCTGACTTCGTGCCAATAGATCGATTTTATAAGCATTTCTTTCGGTGAAGGAAAAAGACCGCCTCGCAATATATCAAGGAATGACGGAGCAAATATTTATGTTGCTGTTTGTTCGTTAAAAACGCAACTAAGCAAAGATCTGTAATTCATTGATTTTGTGCTAATTGAAATTGCAGGTCTAAGAGCAACTGATGCTGTATATAAAAAAATAAAAATCGTAATTCATCAAATATGAAATAACTTTGTATCTAAATGCTGCCGTTAAATTACATTAATGGTGTCCATCACGCTCTGTTTGGGATAAATTTACTTTAAATTGGATTTTATGATTTAATTATATGAAATCCAAGTTTCGTCCAAATCGTTGAATAGAAAAAAAGGCCTTCAATTTAGGTTCAGATGTTACAGGAGTATTAAAGATCGAAATAAACATGTCATTAAGGGGACAGTGGACTTTCAAAATTGTGAAATTTGTCCAAAAATTCGATTTATTTATTTTATTGAATTGTGAAACTACGGACGATTAGGAATGTGTTGCAAAAATTTTTTTAATTTCTGCAATTACTTTCCTAGTTATAGGCATTTGTATTTAATTTAGATATTATGTGGTTACTTATAGCAATAAATTTAAATGTGTTTTTCTTAAAATAAAAATTTTCATGTCATACGAACATTCAAAGTGCTCCAGGCGCATTTCTAATTATCGTATTGCTTTGAAATTTCAGTTTTATATACTTAACTGTATGTCAAATAAATATTATAGAAAATAATTATGCTTCGTAGCTCATAATTTCTAAATTTTGTACTTGGAAAGATGATTTATAGGTATTTTGCGTAATAAAAAGGGTGTTTTCACTGTTATTATTTTTTTCTCTTTATATTTTAATGAATGCTTAAAATAAGCAATAAGTTTCATTGTTAGTTCTATAAGGTATCCTGTAAATAAAATTTACCATATTATATGCAAAAGAAATGCGCATGGAACATTTTTAATTAGGCCAGTTTTTGATATCATTAATAATTCCTAATTCATAAATTATTGATATTTCATCATTAAATTTTAACCACTTTTACATATATATGGTACTAATCACATATTCAAATTTCAAACAAATCCATTCAAAACAAAAAAAGTTAGGTTTGAAGGTCCACTGTACCCTTAAGGTGAATAGAGATTTTAAAAGGCCAACAATTGGTCTAAAACCTAAAATGTATTCGACATCATAGTTTGTTATGTTGTTTGGTTAAGAGTTTGTAAATATATACGGCAATGAACATACACATGAAACTTACAAAGACAATTTTGTACGCCTTTGTCTTAGTTTCAAAGCTATTAATCACAATACATACTATTTAAAAATAATTTTTAGTAAAATTTTTATTTTAATGTTATAAAATTTTAATCCCCTTAAGGGCAGTATACATGAAAAATTTCAAAAATATCAAAAATTAAATTTATTATTTTTAAATAAAAAAAATTATTCAAAACTAAGAAATAAATTTTTATATTAAACGTTATAAAATTTTAATCCCTTTAAAGGCAATACACATGAAATAAATAATAATAATAATAATAAATTCATTTTATTATTTTTGAGTTTTTAAAAATAATTAAAAACTAAAAAGTAAATTTTTATTTTAAATGTAATTAAACTTAAGAAAATTTACACTTAAGAATTCAAAATAAAGCAATTATTTAATAACATTTTAATTAAATATTTAAAAATATTTTAATCATTAAAGTCAAATTTTTTCTGGGAAATATTTGCTTATGGGAAGATGCTGTCTGAAACTTTACTCTCAATGAAAAAGTCTGAAGACAGTTTGACTAAAATGTAATTAAGAAAATGCCATACGAAAATTCATAGCGATAGCTTATTTTATATATATGCCTTAAAAGATGATAAATCTTTATAAAATCCTTTTTGAGATAAATAGACGTCAAATACAGATGTATAGCTTGGATAGTACAGTTTAAAAATGTATATGGAATCTGAGAAACATGCCGTTTGTGATATTTTATTGTGGAAGGTAAAAATTCCCTTTTTTTAGAATTTTGTTTTTCGATCTTTCCAAAGTCCTAAAACGTCTATTTTTTTCTTAAGAACAACATTTTTTTCAATTCATTTGCGATTAACAGCTTTTTTATTACCTGGCATATCTGGCAAAAATTTACCTTTTTTTAGAATTTTGTTATCCAGACTCTCCTAAGTCCTAAAACGTCTATCTCATCCTAAAAAGGAAGGTTTCTCTATTCTGCGATTAAAAGCTCTTCTATTACCTCATATATTCCTCTATATCGAGATAAAAATTTACATTTCTTAGAATTTTGTTATCCGGACACTCATAAGTTCTAAAATCTCTATTTTATCTAAAAATAAAGATTTATCTATTCCGTGAGTAGCAGCTCTTCTATTACCTGATATATCCTTCTATAACTGACAGAAATTTATTTTTTTAGAATTATTTTTGGACCTTCATAATTCCTAAAAACGTCTATTTCATAATAAAAATAAAGATTTATCTATTCTGCAAGTAACAGGTCTTCTATTACTTCATATATATCCCTCTATATCTAGCAAAAATTTACATTTCTTAGAATTTTGTTATCCGGACACTCATAAGTTCTTAAATCTCTATTTTATCTTAAAAATAAAGATTTATCTATTCCGTTAATAGCAGCTCTTCTATTACCTGATATATCCTTCTATATCTGACAGAAATTTATTTTTTTTAGAATTTTTTTTGGACCTTCATAATTCCTAAAAACGTCTATTTTATAATAAAAATAAAGGTTTCTCTATTCTGCGATTAACATCTTCTGTTACCTGATATATCCCTCTATATCTGGCAAAAATTTACCTTTTTAGAATTTTGATATCCAACTCTCATAAGTCCTTAAATCTCTATTTTATCTTAAAAATAAAGATTTATCTATTCTGCAAGTAACAGGTCTTCTATTACCTGATATAAAATTCCCTCTATATCTAGCAAAAATCTACAGTTTTTAGAAATTTTTTATTCGGACTCTCATATGGTCTTAAATCTCTAATTTATCTTAAAATTAAAGATATATCTATTCTGCGAGTAGCAGCTCTTCTATTACCTGACATATTCTTCTATATCTGGCAAAAATTTATCTTTTTTAGAATTTTGTTTTCCGGACTTTCATAATTCCTAAAACGTCTATTTCATCTTAAAAACATAGGTTTCTCTATTCTGTGATTAACATCTCTATTACCTGATATATCCTTGTATATCTGACCGAAATTTACTTTTTATAGAATTTTGTTATCATAAGTCTATCATAAGTCATTTGACTATCATAAGTCCTAAAATCTCTATTTCATCATAAAAATAAAGGATTCTCTAATCTGCGATTAACAGCTCTTCTATTACCTGATATATCCCTCTGTATCTGGCAAAAATTTACCTTTTATAGAATTACCTGGACACTCATAAGAACTTAAATCTCTTTCATCTTAAATATAAGGATTTATCTATTCTGAGATTAACAGCTCATCTATTACCTGATATGCCCTTCTATATCTGGCAAAATTTTACCTTTTTAAAATTTTGTTATCCGGACTTTCATACGTCATTAAATCTATATTTCATCTTAAAAATAAGAATTTATCTATTCTGTGATTCACAGCTTTTGTATTACGTGATATATTCCTGCGTATCTGGCGAAATTTACCTTTTATTAGAATTTTGTTATCCGGACTCTCATAAGTCCTTAAATCTCTATTTCATCTAAAAATAAGGATTTATCTATTCTAAGATTAACATCTCTTCTAATTCCTAACATATCCCTCTATATCTGGCAAAAATTTACCCTTTTTATTATTTTGTTTTCCGGACTCTAATAAGTCCTCAAATCTCTATTTAATCATAAAAATAAGGATTTATTTATTCTGCGATTAACAGCTCTTCTATTACCTCATATATCCCTCTATATCTGGCAAAAAATTACGTTTTTTATAATTTTGTTTTCCGGACTCTCATAAAGCCTTAAATCTCTATGTCATCTT
>OU015490.1:171969474-171971974 GCA_907164885.2 Dolomedes plantarius
CACAGCTTGCCTGTTGGCCAGGAACTGATGCACCAGAAAGGCAGTATGAAGCCGGGCATTGTCGTGAAACAGGGTCCAGTTGCCTTGCTTGGCGTACTGGGGACGTACCTTACTCATCCGTTTCAGCAGACGTTTCAGTATATCCACGTACTTAACGGCATTTAACGTGATGCCCTCAGGGAGGAATTCTTTATGGATGAGACCCTCAGAGTCGAATAACACCACTAGCATGGATGAGGGATTTCTCACTTCGCACCTTCTTCCTTTTTGGCGAACCTGGATACCGCCACTTCACATTCTGACGCTTGCAGTAGGGGTCATATTTCAGGCATCAGGTCTCGCCACCCGTGACAATGGTTTTCGGGAAATTTGGGTTCCGATCCGTCATGTCGATGAAGCCTCCACAGGCGTCAAGCCGAATTTGCATTTGTTCCGGCTTCAAAGTGTAGGGCACAAGTCGGAAGCAAAGATTCCGTTTACTCAAATCCTGGTTCAGTATGAACTGGGCCATCTCACGTCCAATTCCTACTTCCTCCGCTACCATTCGCACTGTCACACGACAATCCTTGGCCAGCAATTCCTTCACTTTCTGTGCGATGTCCGGGGTGCGTGCAGTTGGAGGCCGACAACTTCGGGGGCAGTCTTCAATAGTGTTCCAGCCTTCTCGGATATGTTTAAACCCCTCATACACGCACTTCAAGGTGACAGCAAGTTCTTCGTAAACTTTTAGCAGAATTTCACGAGCCTCTTTCGCTGATTTTCCAAGTTTGAAACAGAAGAGCATATTCGTTCGCTGATCCATTTTGAATTTCGACCGAGCGCGTAACACCTTCACTCTACAATGAACTGTTTCCACACGATAAGCTAACTCGCAGCGCTGCAGCTCAGGAACTCGTTCAGACCATTCTTCACCTGTCCGCCACGGTATGCGCCGGTTGCAAACTCTTACGACCTTGAGAACTATGACGTCATTCACCGAACTTTCTGGACAAAGGTGGTATATATATATATATATATATATATATATATATATATATATATATATATATATATATATATATATATATATATATATATACCGGGATACGTCCGGAATACATACGGTAAAACGATCGTTCAGGGAACAATCGATCGAGATTCCACTGTATATATATATATATATATATATATATATATACACGGACACAGGCACAGACACACACACACACGCATATATATATATATATATATATATATATATATATATATATATATATATATATATATATATATATATATATATATATATATACTTTTAAATACTTTTAATTAATGTGCCTTTATGCAATTAGCATTACATATTTAAAAAGCTACAAAAACACATCACTGCAAAACCGATTCTCCATAATTTTTTTGTTCGAGCATCCTCGTTGATTCCCTATTTTCCACGTTTACCATCCCTCCCCTATAATGTCAACCCGCAAACAAAAGGTGAGGAAATCCGATTACCCCAGTCAACAAAAACGCGGCTATTAAGAGCACTCCAGCGAGCATCCTTTAAGAAAATCTCCGCTGGAGCACTACTACAGCCCTCGATACTTTCTTACCTTCCTTTTTTAAAAACCCCTTTCCGATTGTCGATGCAGTCCTCTTCCCCCCTTTCAGTTACCATAGCGACCAGGGAAATGAAGACAAAGTAGTGGCTCCTAATTTAATAAAAATTCCTCTTTCTCTCCCTACTGCTCGTTTTATCTTCCCTTCCAAAGCTATACATATCTTTAGTTAAACAGTGCGATACTCGAAATAAAACACCGGCAGAAAGTAATATAAAAAAAAGGGGATCGCAAGATCGGTTGTACTCGATCAGGTCCAATTAATCGATTGCGAGTGCTTTACGCAAAAATCGAAAATCGATCGAGGATGTAAATTGCTAAGGAAATATTTAGCTTCTTCTGAAAAGAACATACGTGTCAGAAAGTCTCCGGTGTTGGCGAGATAATGAGGATATAATAACAATTATGCCAGTCAAATCGCCAATTTTTTTAAATTTTCCTGCTTGACACTTGCAGAAATATTTGCCGCTAAAAATATACTTGCGGTGTTAGATGAGCAAGTGTTTATTTTAACGTTTCAGCTTCAGTGCAAACAATTTTTTCATAATGGAATTATAGATAAGGTTATATTCTTCACGGTATAACGTGAAACTGAGTGAGAAATTTTGGTTTATTTAACATAAATAAGGGTATAAATCGCTAAAAGAATAATTTAGCTTCTTCTGAAAAGAACATAGGTATCAGAAAGCTTCCGATGTTGGTAAGATAATGCGGATATAATAATAATTATGCCATTCAGATCGCCATTTTTTTGTAATTTTCCATCTTGACACTTGCAGAAATATTTGCCGGGAAATCTACTTGCGGTGTTCGATGAGCAAGTGTTTATTTTAACGTTTCAGCTTCAGTGCAAAAATGTTTTTCATAATGGAATTATAGATAAGGTTATATTCTTCACGGTATAACGT
>OU015490.1:171976974-171989474 GCA_907164885.2 Dolomedes plantarius
TTAGTCATTCAACTCAGCATCATTTATTATAATTACATGTTTTGTTACGTATATTAAAAATACTGGAAATCAAAAATAGTTACCCTCGTTGCTGGAATTGAATCCAAAGTGTGAGTTGAAGTTTAGTAAGTATTTCTATGTCCGTGTTACTTCTGTCTTTATCTTTAGTCATTCAACTCTGCATCATTTATTTTAGCCGCGTTTTGACACGTATTTCAAAAATACTAGGAAACCAAAATAGCTCGTTGCATGCACTGAGCCCAAAAAGTGTTTTAAAATTTAACGAAAATTTCTATCGCCGTGTTACTTTTCTCTTTATCTTGAAACATTCAACTCTGCATCATTTATTTTAACCACATGTTTTGACACGTATATTAAAAATACTAGAAAACAAAATATACTTACGCTAGTTGCCTTCATAAAGTCAAAGGCGTGTTTTGAAATTTAGCAAAAATTTCGACCTCCGTGTTACTTTTTGTCTTAACTTTTAGTCGTTTAATTATGCATTATTTGTTGTTACGAAATGTTTTGAAAAATTGCATTCTAAAAATACTAAATATCACACAGCGAAATAGTTATGATCGTTACTTGTCCAAAGTATATTTTGATATTTGACAGAAATTTACATCTCCGTGTTACATTTTTCTTTAGTCATACGACTCTGCATCATTTTTCTTTACCACATGTTTTGAAATGGATTTTTTTTTAGAAATTCTAGAGAGGAAAATAGGTCTGCTTGTTATCTCCCCATGAACTAGTTATTGGTATCACCAGCAGTTGCAAGCATAAGTGACAAGAAAATATTCTGCTACTTCATCTATAATCTTCTCAATATGTTATTTCAAATTTAAAGCAGTCTAAAAATTGTGACTAAATATGATTGAGTAAGAAAATCTAAAATTGATATGCAATGATTTTTAAAGAAAACTGAAAGTTAAAAAGCTATTATGCGAATAAACAGTCTTTCAAAGGTGTCAGTAATGCATTAAAAATTTTGACCAATCTTAGACAGAAAAATGATCATTTTTTGATGGTTACAGAGGAGAGGAAAATGTGAATAAAATAATTTCCTTAATAGAGTTTTTCTGGATAAAGATTAAATCTATCATTCTACTTTGATCTATACATTCATCTTAAACAAAACACTCTATTCGAAACGGAAAATTTAACAAATCAAGTGATGTTATGTTGAAATGTTTCTAATCGTTTTTTTTTTATATTCTTAAGGTGATCTAAGGCATTAGTTCGTGGAATTTAGTTTATGATTCAAATCAGGGTAAGGCATGAGGTTACACGCAATATTTTTATTTCTCTAAAAGCCCAAAAAGAAAAAAATCTTTATATGCAGTTAAAAGAGGATTTCAGATTAAAATAAATGTATGATGCATACAATAATCAGTAAATAGCTTATGAAGAATCAATGACTTCCCTCTAAAATAATAGAAACTTAAACTCGGTAAACAACGCAAAGACATCTTGTTGATGAGGAGGAATTTTATAGAAAACTATATATGTATATATATATATATATATATGATAATAATCACAATGGGAATGAATTTAACACACGGAAATTGATGCGAATTAACTTATTGGAGATGCAGTCGGCACGAGATTGTTAATCATACAGATGCAGTCGCTGGTTGGGTGATGGGGGAAACGACCGCATGAATTGTATATCTGCGGACAACTTGGATATTTGGCACTAGTTCCAGTGGCCAGCGGACATAATATCTAAGATTCCGAAGTAGCTACATGCAAAGAAGTTAGGAGCGGCCATACATAATCAGCGGAAACACAGGACTTTCCCGGCGTCCGTACAACAGGATAGGGCCGCTGCGGCGTCCCTGTCCTGTTTCCCGGCGTCCGCAACAGGACAGCAGCTTACGTGTTTATATGCCAACGCCAAGAGAGTAAAAAGAGAAAGAGTCTTCCGTTCGGACTAATATGAAATAAGTGTTTGATGATATTGACTCCAGAGGGCCTAAATTACTTAATTCATAACTGGACGAATTCAGTCTCGTGGAGTTCACGTGTCCATGTCGTTGTTCTCACGGGGATTAATTAATTGCTAGATCACATGATGATCTGCGTTTTACCAAAAGGAACAGTTTGAAAGCAGGAGTTATTTATTATATGAAACCTTAATGAGGCTTTCGGGCTCCTTCTAGATATACACTCATGGACAAAAAAATATGCTCACCAAGAAGGAGTCGTCAAAATGAAACGAAATTTTACATACGTAATGACAACTTTGATATAAGTAAATGATAACAAAATCAAAGAAAAAGGATAATTTATTTCAGAGAAAAAGGCAAAAGAACGGAGGAGTTAATACTCCGTTGGACCCCCTCTAGCGCGAATGCACGATGCGATACGATCGGGCATTGACTCATATAAGTTCTGTATAATGTCATGAGACATTTCGTTCCATATTTGCTGTAACTTTGCCTCTAGTTCATTCAAACTCGTGGGATGCCCAACTCGTCGTCCCAAATGATCCCAGATATGCTCGATTGGAGACAAATCTGGGGATCGGGCAGGCCAAGGAAGGGTAGTAACAGTGCCGAAACAGTCTTGTGACACCCTTGCCGTATGAGGCCGAGCATTGTCTTGTTGAAAAATGGCTCCTGGGAGCCGTTGCATGAGTGGCAACACATGTGGTTGCAGGATTTCATGAACATACCGCCGGGCTGTCATGGTGCCACGGAACAATACTAGGGGTGACCGTGTATTGTAGGCAATGGCACCCCATACCATCACATCAGCTGTGGGAGCGATGTGTCGCTGTACAGCAAAGGCAGGATTGAAGCGTTCACCACGGGCTCTCCACACACGAACACGATTGTCATCACTGCCGAGATTGAATCTGGATTCGTCGCTAAAGACAACCTGGTTCCATTACGCTGCAGTCCAGTTTCCTCGTGCGCGGCAAAACTCCAAACGGAGGCGTCGATGGTTGGGCGTCAAGGGCAGCACACGTAATGGGCGCCGCGATACCAATTGTCCTTCAGCCAGGCGCCTTCGTATGGTTCGAGAAGACACAGAGGCCCCTAGTGAAGGTGCTACCTGTGCCTGGATGGCGGCTGATGAAGCAGTTGGCTGTAAGCGTGCATTTCTGGGTACGCGTCCCCAACACAAAGAAGATTTTCCGGGATTCTAGTGTTTTTCGAGGGGGGGGGGGCGGGCGGCGCCAAAAAGGTATAGTGCGCCGGGTGCCAGTTATGCTAGCTACGCCACTGTATATGTATATATATATGTATATATATATATATATATATATATATATATATATATATATATATATATATATATATATATATATATATATATATATATATATATATATATATATATATATATATATATATATACCGGGTGGTTATAATTAAAATTCTCCTATAAACGGCATCCTACAGCGCAAACGGGTGAACGGAATGCAACAAAAATTTGTATATGGGGCTATACACGAGATGCGCTCACGGAATTTCGAAAAAAAAAATTAGTTCCTAAATGTCCATTAAAGGGCGCCTTTTCGGGAAAAACATGAAATTTAACACAATAAACGACCAAAACGGAATACAGAAACAATATTAACATTTATTGACTAGTTTCTGATCACCTTGTCATCGAACCACATTAAATAAAGGTAAGGGGTAAACAAAAACAGTTCAGTTTGCAGAAACAAGAACAGATCAGGACGAAAATGCACAAGAGGAGCAGCTGTTAATCGTGTCCAGGACTATGTAGGGAAAACTGCTCCACGTGACCACCTTCATTCAAGTCTGGTGTATCGTGGAGGTGTTGCGAATGACTTAAAGAACTCCATAACGTTTCATGTGCGAAGGGTCACAACTGATCAGTTACGATCTGCTGTTGAACACACTGTCTCGGTGGCGAGGGTGTGGCACTGGGCGGAATAGGTGAAGTACGTCGGGAGAGTAATTTCCTGGCAGGGTCACCCTAGGCGTGAAGGCCATTCCACTATGCTCGGCTAAGATTTGCAGGTACGGGAGCCAAATCAGACTTCTGCCTTTCGGTGCTCCGGAACTTTGATCTACAGAAGTTGTTTCTCCTTTCCCTTTATCATGAGCTTTACTTCTTCAATTGATCATGCTGCATGTCTTTTGAGCTCATGGAATTGGTCTAGCCTGCGGGTGGACCAAGGGGAATAAGTAAACAACAACAATAACACACTGTCCATCGACTTGAAATTTAGCAGGTGAATGCGCGTGGAGCAGCTTTCCCTATATCGTCCTGGACACGATTAATAACTGCTCCTCTTGTGCAATTTCGTCCTAATCTGTTCTTGTTTCTGCAAAGTGAACTGTTTTTGTTTCTCCCTTACCTTTACTGAATGTGGTTCGATGACAAGGTGATAAGAAACTAGTCAATAAATGTTAATATTGTTTCTGTATTCCGATTTGGTCGTTTATTGTGTTAAATTTCATGTTTTTCCTGAAAAGGCGCCATCTGGTGGACATTTTGGCACTTTTTTTTCGAAATTCCGTGAGCGCATCTCGTGTATAGCCCATATACAAAATTTCGTTGCATTCCGTTCACCCGTTTGCGCTGTAGGATGCCGTTTATAGGGGAAGTTTAATTATAACCACCCGGTATATATATATATATATATATATATATATATATATATATATATATATATATATATATATATATATATATACATATATATATATATATATATATATATATATAAATGAGCACAAGATATTTCCAAAGACGACAAAATGGCTGTCAACATGAGAGATGAAGGTTGTGATAAACAAGAAAATGCAGAAAACTGTGCAAAATATTGTGATAATTTTAACTTATCGGAGACTTCGGCACGTTAATCATGTCTGTGCTTTAACCTTTTCCCCTTTAAAAAAAATACAAAACATACTCTTATATAAACATTATCAAAAATTATTCTTAATGTTGATATTATGACCCTCATTCTAGAAATTTTCATCTATAACAAAACAAACATACAACTAATAACAAGTCACGTTTGCATTTTTCGGAATTCATTTCCTCGAAACGCAAGAATAAAGCAGAATGATCATCAAACATCGACAAACTTAATGAAGGATGTCTGATGGTGGCGTCATATACCTGCAAGAACGGTCATGTGAAAAACAAACGAACCAAATAATTAGAAATTATGTTTTCCGTTATCCGATGTTCATTTCCTTGAAACGGATGGGAAAAAAGCTAATAAGAGTGTATGTGAACTAGTCTTTGATCCAGGATTCACCATGTTATGTTGCGGAGGCCATAACAAGGCAGTTTGCGAAGCCCGCCTTGATACGGCCTCCATAACAAGGCATAACTCATGGACACGGTGAAGGAATTCCTAATTCGGAATTTCTCTAAATTTTTCTGGTGACTGACAGTGTGGAATCATCCAGTCCACTTCGGAAAGAAACGTCATCTATATCACGAATTGTGGTACAAAATTTAGAGCACAAGCAGATGACAGAAGGCAAGAAGTCTCCCAAGTAGGCCGATATTATAGCAAAAAGTTACATCCGTTTCGTGAAGGTATCCTTGGGCAGAAGGCTTCTCCAATGTTATGGGTCTCTAGAAATACAAAAGCACGATTATGCTGGGGGGGGGGGAGAGAAATTCCTAATGCGGAAATCCTCTACATTTTTACTAGGGACTGACGATGTGCAATCCTCATGACCACTTCAGAAACAAAAGTCATCGATCATGAACAGTGGTACAAAATTTAAAGCGCAAGATGCCAAACTGCAAGAAGTCTGCCAAGTTGGCCGATTTTATAGCAAAAAGATACATCTGTTGCGGACAGATATCCATTGACAAGAGGCTTCTCCCTAGTTATGGGCTCCGTAGAAAGAGAGAAGCACGATTACACTGGAGAGAAAGGAGTTCCCAATGTGGAAATCCTCTATATTTCTACTAGTGACTGACGATGTGCAATCATCCTGTCCACTTCCGAAACAAATGTCTTAGATCATGAACTGTGCTACAAAACTTAAAGCACAAGATGCCAAAAGACATGAAGCCTGCCGAGTAGGCCGAAAGTAGAAAGATACATCGACTTGCAGGCAGGTATCCATGGACAAAAGGCTTCTCTCTGGTTATGGGTTCCCTAGAGAGACAAATGCACGATTATGCTAGAGAGAAGGGAATTCCTAATGCGAAAATCCTCTATATTTTTACTGGTGACTGACGATGCAGTCCACTTCACAAACAAACATTATCTATCACGAACTGTGGCACAAAATTTAAAGCGTAGGAAAAGGGAAAAATGCATGAACTCTGCTAAGCAGGCCGATATTAATGCACAAAGATACATCTCTTTCATGGAGATATCCTTGGAGAAAAGTCTTCTACATTATCATGGGATCCCTAGAAAAACAAAAGTACGATACGCTGGAGAGAAAGGAATTCCAAATGCGGAAATCCTCTATATTTTTGCTGGTGACTGACGAAGTGCAATAATCTAGTCCACTTCGGAAAAGAAACGTCGTCTATCCAGAACTGTGGTACAAAACTTAGAGTGCAAGAAGATGACGAAAGTCATAAAGACTGCCAGATGGGCGGAACATAAAGCCAAAATCAGTTATGCCTTGCTGAGTTACCCATAACAAGGGAGAAATCCTTAAGGCACCTGTAAACTGGAGATGTATAATCTTTACTTTATGCATTATGATTATCTAACACTGAAAAATTTCAAACAACTGATTATTCGTAGTTTCCGCTCAGAAACGCAGCCATATAATTACCTTACACCACCAGTACAGAGTTACGCTAATTCGAGCTATTAACTAAATGCCATTTCCGGACTTAAAACGCGGTCATAGTTTCTCCTTTTTTGAACAGTCCCTGATTGGCATGGCACTTTTTCACCCGTTTCCGTGGCAACGGCGGAAAGAAAGACAAAGTACATGTTCGTAATGCAATAATAAAATACCCCAACTCTCCTCTTATTTACAAAGAAGCTCGTTTCCTTCCATCCAACCCCCCCCCCCACTCCCGAAATGGAATATAATATCTTATATTCAGAGAGAAGAAAAGACTATGAAACGGAAAAATTTTTTTCCCCTTCAGAAATGCTTTTTGTGAGAACCAGAATTTTTCAGATATAATTTTTCCTTCTGCGCTCAGCAGCCTTGAATATTCAATCGGTGGAATATTTATTTGCGAGATCGGTGCATCTGATTGGGCCGTTAAGGGATTTTCCTAGTCCCGAAGAGGTTTTTTTCGAAATTTTTGTTTACGTATGTATAGAGGGGGAAAGGTTACAAGGGGTCGCGTGCGAGTTTTCTGGAGCAGCTAGCTCATCAGGTGATCGCGTCTGAACATTGTAAGAAACATCGTTGTGGATGTGTGCTCCAAAGAAGTATTAAGGTTGCTCTGTACTAACCCTATTGGAATCGCTCACCTCATTGTTAACCTATGGAGAAAATGTGCCTACTATTTACAGCTACATAAATGCCGATAATCCAATAAAAATGGTATTTTCAGATAGCCTGAACTCTTCTGCACCTTGCAACAGGATTCATTACCACGTTTTTATTAACTCGCTTTCTTGTTTGTCCAGTACAAATCTTGCAATCGATTTTTAACTAACTTCTCGACTAGCTAGGCATTTGAAACTTTTAGAATAACTCAGAACACGATGACAATGCATTCTTTTAATACTTTTAGCCATCTTTATGCAGAATTGAATTCATTTTCAGTTAATTTTGTTTTGCATGGAAAGTTAGTTCGTAAAAATCCTCAAGGTGGCGCTTCGATCGAATTCAATGCTTGCACTTTTGCGTAACGGCGTTTGACGATTTTGAAAACAGTGTCAAGTTTATATGATTCAACAGAAAATTTAAAAACCTGGTATATTAAAAGTTATTTTTATCTTGTAATTAGTTTTATAAATTTCCTCCACCAAAGGATTTATGAGCGTTTAACTCTTCAGCGGGTGCGCGTGGCACAAAGTGCAGCGTCTCTTTCAACCTTGATTATTCTTTTTGTAATAAACTTTTTTTTTCAAATTGAAAATAATAATTCTGCGTTTTATGACAAGATGTAAAATGTTGATAATATTGACATATATTTATAGTTAAAGGCCAAAGAATGCAGATACAATCGCCTCATTTCAAAACTGTCCGGTTTATTGGATCTAAGGACAACTTGCGAATTCATTCCTATTATGTCCAAAAACCTTAAACATAATGAGAGAGTTCATCTTCGTGATATGCGGGATGCCGTGTAATAGCTGCACATTTGATCGACTACATCAACTCCTGCTTTTGTCATATTGAAATCCAGTATAATCGCTGGTTTACCACGGTTAAATCCAGGGCCGCCCAGAGACTTTACGGGGCCTGGGGCAAACTTCCGTTGGGTTTCTCCAAGGCTGTTTTTCAGAAGACTATTTTGTAGTAAGAGAAATCTGATTAATCGAATATTTTTTTTTTTTTTTTTGGGGGGGGGCCCTTTTTTCAGGAGATTATTTTGAATTTTGAAGTACGGTACAAGTTTCAGAATTTTCTCTCGGAGAAAATCTAATAAATAATTTTTTAAAAATTTTTTGGGGCTTTTCCGGCAGTTGGGGGCCTGGGTCAAAGTGCCCCAGTGCCCCTCCCTCTGGGCGGCCCTGGTTAAATCACCACTAACAATGAATGGAAAGGAATAGAAGGGCCAGAAAATCAGACCTGCATTAGAAAAGGTGTAGCTATAAATAGGAACTGCTTAGAACATTCAAACCTTACATGTAAAAACAAACCTTCAAAATTACGAAAATGTTGCACTTCGTACACGGGTGCGCCCACTGAAGTGTTAAAAGAAATTTTACCAGATTTTTCCCCCGAATGATTTAAATTTAAAAATATTATTTTCTTTTTTTTAAACCAAAAATGCCCCAAGGTGTAAAAATTCTTTGTTTATTATGGATTACAATTTTTAAAAAAATCCCTCAATCCAAGTCGGCAATCTTGGACACATTTTCTCAATAGGTCAATATTGAGGCGAGCGAATCCAAAAGAGTTAGTACACAGTGCCTTAAGTGAGAATTCTAATTAAAAAAAAAGATAACGGGATGAAAACGGTATATTAGTGGAGGCAAAGTTTAAAAGCACAACAGAAAGTTCCTACACCAGTCGGTTGTTAAATTTCTCTATACGGTTATTTCAGGGCTGAACAGGCAGTGTCCTACGTCAGTCGGTTGTTAAATCTTTCTTTATGGTCATTTCAGGGCTGAACAGGCAGTGTATATTGCTGAAGACACAGTAATTTCATGCTATGGGACTAGTTCACAAATCTGTCAAGTCAACTACTGAATATTTTCCTACTTCTCTGCGGGATTAAGCGGATTACAAACCATTTTTATATAAAAATTTTTAAAAAATAACGAGATGAAAAACGCAACTTCGTAAATCAATGGTTTGTTAAATTTCTCGCTTTCTAAAAGGGTTCTTCACAGCCAAACAGACAGTCAACATTAAGAAACACACAGTAATTCCTGTTAGGGGACTAATTTACAAATCTACCCCATAAAATACTGAATATTTCCCTGCAAGTTTAAAGGGACAAGGGATCTTAAACCTCGATTTTTTTAAATTTTCAGTTTTTAACGCTGTATACAAAATGACAATAATTTGTATTACTTAATAATTTGCATTATTTTTTACTACAATGAAGACCTTTTGAATTCAAAATTAAGAATTCAAAAATCACAAGTGCTAGCATTTTCAAAATGATCCATATGCCTTCCAAATAATTTAAAAACCTTAAATTTTTTAATAGACGTTTGCCATTTATATGTAAATACAACCATGCATTGATTTTTTTAGTATGAATTTAAAGTCATAAATAATTATCATTTTCCTAATCTGCCTGTTATTTTTTTATGTTTATACTATATTTCATGGTCTATAAATTTGAAAATTTTTCTGTGGTTTCAAAGAATGATGCACAGTTTTGTGGCAAACACTTCTATTCCCAATCGTGAGAAATTTGGAAGGAATCGAATGAAAAGGAATGCACGTGGAGGATTTTGAAAAATGCTAACATTTTTGAAGAATTTTTTGAAAAACATCTCTTTTTCTCCTACAAAATACTTATTTGTGAAATCTAAGTGTCTTTAATGCAATAGAAAAGAATATTAATTAATCTCATTTTTTGTATAGATTAAAATATTGAAATAAAAAAAAAGTTTGAAGGTCCCTTCTCCCCTTAAAGGCTCAAAAGAACGTTTACGGCACATTAAAAAAAAATAACGGGACAAAAAAGGCATGACCCCATATCAATGGATGCAAAGTTTAAAAGAACGAAAGAACTTCGAAAATCAATGGCTTGTTAAAATTTTCAATCTAGAATGGTATTTTAGAGCTAAACAATCGTTTAACAGTTCGGAAGAAACAATAATTTTTTTGTTATGGGACTAGCTTACAAATCTACCTCGTTAGACACTGGCTATTTTCCCCAAGTTTAAGCGCTCTCAAACACTACAACATCAAATATTCAAAATTAGGATCAACCCGTAAAAAATTAGAACTACCAGCAATGCTTAATTATGTATTCTTGAATACTTCGAAACTAATAAATATGTATTTCAAAGCTTAAAAAAATGGGAAGAAAGTTACAGTTAATTTACTTATTAGCGAAAAAAATTATTATTTGAATTTTATACACTAGAAGTGGCCAACCTGTAAACTACTCAGATTCCTTTAAATGGTCTAAAAACTTGCCCTCAGTATAAGCGTATATAAATATAATGTTGGTGAGGCTGCTTAACTTATCTACCCAAAACTAACACACAAAGGTGATCACCTTTCGTCACAGGACCGGTTAAGGTCTGTGTGAGGTTCTGCGGAGAAAATTTTCGCAAGACAGCGATTGGATAAACCTCAGCAAAAGTTGTAAAAAAAAAATAATAATATTGTAAAGCATCTATGTATGACTTAGTATATCAAAGTTAATGTTTAAAAAGTTAAAATAAAACTTTTCATTAAGTTAATGTAGTATAACTAGACAGTGCTAAGTTTTCTAAAGTCATTACGCATATTTTTGGCATTAGTCCATTAAGAGACTACCTTACAGGGGATCCCACATCAATCTATAAAAGAGGATATCACAGAAAAGACCCTGCCTAGGACACGACTCGAACCCGAACCCTTTTTGTGAAAGCTCGTCAATTTGATTGAAATTTCAGCACATCACTTTCTGTTGCTTTTAAAGTTTAACTAATGGCAACTTTAGATTACGTTATAGTTAAAAATAACTCAAAAGTGCTTCCCGCGATCAATGCAGAAAATTTATATAAAAAAAGAAAGAACCTCAATATGAAACACTTTATTGGCAGAATTTGCCTCTGTTATTGAAAAGACGATTAGATAACACCCACTGTTCTATTCGAACAATTTTCGGTCGCCATTTAACTATACTCCCAGAAACTAATAATTGGAGGTAATTATCACGAATTAACCGAGATCGGGGGGGGGGAGGGGGGGAGTAAAAACTACATAAACTACTCGAAAATTCTGCTAGCAGGAAGAGCAATAACCGAAAATTCGATCGACTCCTTCCATCTTTGAATTACCCAGAATGCAAAACTATTTGATCTCGCTTTAAAGTAATGGCAAGTATAAAATGTCATAACCCGTCCCTTCTCTACTACTTCTTTCTTTTCTTCTTTCTTCCGTCCCAACCCCCCCTCCGACGGAAAAATGTACCCTCTCCGCGATCCCCCGGTCGCCACGGCAACGCGCAGTGAAATAAAGATAAAATTCATGCTCACGATGTATTATAATAAATATTCTTATTTTCAAATTCCTTTTTCCGAGAACCTCGTTTTCCCATTTCGAAGCCTGCTTGCAAGAGAGAGAGAGAGAGAGAGAACTTTTTCCTTTACCAGTCCGGACTACAAATCTTTTCCCGCGGAATATTTCCCGGGAAAAATATGTTCCTGCACTGAAAACATTTAATTATAGAGAGGCTGAATATTTTCTCTGTGCGCACCCCCCATCTAGCTGTGATGTTTGTAGTTACGGGGGTGATCCAATCGTATCTTTTGCACTTCTGCGATGGGTAACGTGTTTCTGAAGCGGGTCAGAAGTGGACAAGACACCTCAAGTGTCTGATAATTTTTCTTTTCTATCATAATTATGCTATTTTTCCTTCATATATACAGGTTGTCCGAGCTAAAGGTATCAAAAAGTCATGATTTAGTTTTACGCCACTACCCATAAGAATTCTAAAGTTTTTTTTAATTTAAACTGAAAGAACATCTCACCAACTTTTTCTCCCTTCCGCTATCTGTTGTCGCATGGAACGCAAAGGGTATCAGTGCTAAAATACGTGAGTTGAGTCTTTCGTCTTAAAATTCTTTGTTTGTCCTCGTCATTTAAATAAAATATAAAAAATATAAAAAACTATATTTGGCTTTGCCAAGGCAAAAAAACAATTAAAAATTTATAAAATAAAATAAAAATCTATTTTACTATCCTTAAACTTCCTTCTAGCACTTA
>OU015490.1:171994474-172036974 GCA_907164885.2 Dolomedes plantarius
TGAAAGGTTTGACAAGGAAGAAATCGGAAAGAAATTAGCGGACCAAAACGAAGAACTAGCGGGAGAGACGCCGAATGTGATCACAAGTTATGAAGCAAAATATGGACGTAATTGGATATTGAGCATGAAGGGTTCAGCCTTCAAAATACTTGAAAAGTTAAAGAAATTGAAGATTGGTTGGGAAGGATTTGGCTTCAAAGAATATTTGATGCCAATTACCTGCTATAAATGCTGGTGTTTTGGACACGTCGCTAAATATTGTGATATGGATAAAATATGTAAGAAATATAATATGAAAGTTCATGAAGGGGAATGCGAGGGTCCACTTAGATGTGCAAATTGTGTCAATTTCTACATGCAAGTGAGGAAGGATGAAGAGATTCCTATTCGAGCAGGATATCTCCCGACTGATCCCAACTGTCCTAGACATAAATCACAGATTGATAGACTAATCGAAAGAACTAATTATGGCGTGTGCAAAGTTGCGCGGTAAGTCTTTAGACTTGCGACTTGCTGTTTCTTTGTTTGTACTTAGTGTTTTATATTGTTACTTTGTTGACAGGTTATGTATGTTGCATGTTATTTATGCTTCGCTTGCTTTATTCTCGATTTGCTTTGTTTGCTTATTAATGCTTGCAATTGATACTTTGTGTTTAAGTTGTACTGGCGACAAGTTGGTTTTTTGATGCTAGTTGCATGACTTTTATTTTCTGTACGTGTGGTATAGAAGTGTTTATGTTTTTGTTTTTGTTCCCTGTACGGGTGGTACAGGATGAAATGTATGAGTTTTGATAAGTGTTTTTAATAAAAAGTGAAATGGAAGGTGATGTAGATGGCAGTTTGGAGGCTGCCGACCTTAAGAGGAATATTTGGGTTAAGTTGACAATTTGGATTGGCTCTGATTCGATTGCCTCGAGCGAATGGTGTCTGTCATGCTGAACTTGGACTGGATTTCGACTGTTTTGTACCTTGTTCGCTGACGATGCGGGTCCCCTTGGGCCGGCAGGATTACCGTCGCGAGATCGGTTATCAGATTTAAAATTGGCCGATACCCAAAAGGGGAGGGGGCCGGAGGAGTTGAACAATTATCCTCATAGGTCCATAGGACCATAGGAACACGTGATTAACTGTGTTACCTAGGCCATCGCCTTCTAATACAGATATTTCATGAGATTGACAACGGAGAGCGAAAGTTCCACCGAAATGAGAAAAGGAATGTTCATTTTTTAATATCTTCGGAAGCGTAAATTTCAACACAAAAGTGAAGGAGAGAGTTTTTTGGTCAGAACTTTGGAGGGTGAAATGACGAGTTCTTAATGGACGTCTCCAGGATCTTCGTGAATTATCCTCATTGAACTGTTGGTAGGGGAAAAGCGAAAGGATGACTAATGGGATAAGGCCAACGTTGTTAAAGTCCAGTGTAGGTATGCATACATCCGACGGAATCTGCCTTTTTTCATGTGTCTTTGCAACGAAACCAAACTCATTCTGTATAGGAGCTCAAATAGATTTTACAAGAACACGTAATCTCTACAGGTTGAAGTAGCCTATATAGGACAGTGTATGGCGCACAGTTAATTTCCAAAGTTACCATGGGCGTCGGTCATTCTTCAAATTATACTCCGTTCGGGAGTAAACTCTCCGATGTTCTCTAGACACCCCCCTGTGTAAATATATTTCAGCTGTATATAAAATTTCACAGAAATCGTTAAAACACCCATTTTTCAGTCCCAAAACTGATACAATTGGATTTGAATTCTGTCGAAGATGTTTCCTTGGCAACATGAAGAATAGGGAAGATTTTACACTTTTGCATTGGGTGGATGATAATACAAACTCTTATCTTGTATTTATTCTTCGTGTTCGAATTTGCTTTCTATCCCATTTGCTGGCACTATCGTACTTTCAAAGATGTCATGAGTCGAAAGCAGTGTCGTTCTGCGAGGCTTTTAGACCTAAAATATTTCACATTATTTAAAAATGTACGGTGCGGTACATTTTTATCAATGCTGTAATTTGAATCGCCAAGAAAAATTTATGCTTTTATCTTCTTTCGAACTCTATATTCTTTCTCAGGTAAATTTGCAACAAAGTAAAAAAAAATAACATTATTGGAAAATAAATCGTAATAACAGAAAAAGACATAATACCGTAATAATAGAAATTTAAAAAAAAAATTTAGAAATTTTTATGCCCAAAAAGCATTGTATGGGGAGTATTAACATTAACCTTTACCTAACGGGGTGGGATAGCATGTACCCCAAGAATACGGACACAAGAATAAATAAATAAATAAATATATATATATAATTATATATATAAAAAATATATATATATATATATATGTATCTATATATATATATGTATATATATATATATGTATATATATGTATATATATATGTATATATATATGTATATATATATGTATGTATATATATATGTATGTATATATGTATGTATATATATATATATATATATATATATATATATATATATATATATATATATATATATATATATATATATATATATATATATATATATATATATATATATATATATACATATATATATATATATATATATATATATATATATATATATATACATACATATATAAATATATATAATATATATATACATATATATACATACATATATATACATACATACATACATACATATATATATATATATATATATATATATATATATATATATATATATATATATATATATACATATATATATATATATACATATATTAAACACTTAATGGCAGTTCTTATAAAGGAGTTATGACATTTCCCGTCCTAAAGAGGGAATTGGAAAAATGGGCTCTGTAAGTTAATGGATAAGGACATGTTTGACTTTCAAATATTTAGAAATGTCTGTTCCCAAAAGGCCTTTTTTGAAGGCGTATTAAAATTAAAAACACTTTAACTAAAAGAAAATTAAAGCGTTTTTAATTTAAACACACCTTTAAGCAATGTTTTAAGACATAAAAATTCTACATATTTTAAAGTCAACTTTTTTTAAGTTTAATACCTAGAAGCCTTACTTCAAGGCGTATTAAAATTAAAAACACGCTGAATTAAAAACATTTAAAAACTTTTATCCCCAGAAGCCTTGTTTAAAAGTGCATTAAAATTTTTAAAAAATGTTAAATTTAAAATATTAAAAAATTCTGTATTTAAAAGCCTTGTTTGGAGGTCAATTTAAAACTAAAAATACGCTCAATTTTTTTTTCTCTAAAAGTGCTTTTAATTATAATGCAAGTTCAAATAAGACTTTTAGGCACAAAAATTTCTAAATATTTTGCATTGAACTAATTTTTAACTTTAATACGCTTTCAAACAATGATTTTGGACATACACATTTCTAAATATTTCAAAGACTTTTCGTATTATCACGATTTATTTTCGAAGTAATGTACACTAGAAATTATTATCATGTTACAGAAAATCTGTTCTGCATTTCTGATTTCTAGGTTTCTCCTTATCCTTCTCCTGCTAAGATTTTGGAAAGAACCCCGCATACAATGCAATACGATCATTGTCTTTAAAATAATGGATAGATTTGCGATGCATTTATTTTCTCCTGTTACTCAATACTTACCACGCATTATTATTTATGTTGCGTTAGAAAAAACCATTCCATCTTCGGCGGAGGAATTAAAGTATTTTTCTCTTCCTACATTTATCTTTACCAGAGATTTTACTTGAATTTCTAAGAAACTAAACATAGTAACATACTACGTATTTATATGTATGCATGTCTGTGTGTCTGTATATCTATCTATCTATCTATCTATCTACCTACCTATCTATCTATCTATCTATCTATCTATCTATATATATATATATATATATATATATAATATGAAGCAATAACATTTCACTTTCATTAAATAAAACACCTATTCGAAATTCTTCCATTTTATCTCAATAAAGAATCACCCCTTAATCCATAGTGATAACCAAAGTAACCGATTATACTTTCCCCTAGTACACGTGTAGAGAGAAAATGCTTACAAAACAGGGTGATGCAACTCCTTCTCGAATGTTCCATCAGATCACCCCATATGACGTGCGAGTCAGATGTTTTCCACTGGCCAATTAAAAGTTTTAACGCACTTTGATCTCGCTTACGAACCGGCGTCCTTTTCGCCTTTTGTGTGTCTGCTATCAAACCGAAAACATGTAGTTTTAGCTCGCTGCGTCCCTTTGTCTTGGGAAGATTCAGCAGGTTCTGGACTTATAACTGTCTTGTTTGTAATATGAAGGTTCCTAATACGTCTAAATGTCGTCATCATATTTGTGTGCGCTGTATCCCATCACCGTGAATTTTTTAAAATAAAGATTATATTAAAAAAAAAGTGGAAAATATTATAAAAAAGTGGCTGACTCCTCCTCACTCTGGATATGACTTAAATGTGCCTGCTTCCCCTTTGTCACGACTACTACAGGACTGTCTGAGATACCACGAGTCCGCAGTCCTGTTGCCCATCGCTTACTCCGTAAAAATTGTTATTATTATTATTATACCGGGTGGTTATAATTAAACTTCCCCTATAAACAGCATCCTACAGCGCAAACGGGTGAACGGAAGGCAACGAAATTTTGTATATGGGCTATACACGAGATGCGCTCACGGAATTTCGAAAAAAAAAAAATTAGTTCCAAAATGTCCACCAGAGGGCGCCTTTTCGGGGAAAACAGGAAATTTAACACAATAAGCGACCAAAACGGAATACAGAAACAATATTAACATTTATTGACTAGTTTCTGATCACCTTGTCATCGAACTACATTAAGTAAAGGTAAGGGAGAAACAAAAACAGTTCAGTTTCGCGAACAAGAACAGATTAGGACGAAATTGCACAAGTCCTCGAGTCCTGCAGTCCTCGAGTTACGCGGATTCGTAGTTACGTGGTTGTAGTTTTCAACTTTAAGACGACGATAATTTCGAAGAAAAAAGGTTTTTTAATTGATACGATGGAGAAATTATTAATAAATTTGGTTTGAAGATCTCCAACGAAAACGTATACCGATAAGTCTTGCATTGTTACTTGCGAAAGCATTAAGTATTTTTGAAAATTTAAAGCACAGACGCGGTGATAATGGTGTTAAATTTTTACTTAAGCTGAACGTTCTGGAACGAATTATTCGCGTAGTCAAGGATTTACTGTATATATATATATGTGTTTGTGGTAAGAAGGCAACAGTTCATTAACTATTGATAATATTAAGGGATTACAGAAACTCTGTTTTTCCCTGTAACGTAAAAGATAGTTTGATTGTTTTTTTATGAATATAAGTATGAAATTGCTGTTCCTGTAACTGTAATGTTTATTGAGAGAAAATTGCAGAAAATTTCTTCATAAGAGAACTGATATTTTTAATTTCGTAATTCTCAAAACAACGGTGCCTCATGTAACGCATCGTTTAGATAACATATTGGAATTATTGACAATAGGGAAAAAAAGGTATTTTTCGTTCGCTTCCAACCCCTTAAAATTCGAGAAGAATTCCGTATCTCGTTTCCACAGCAACGGAAGAAAATGAAGACAAAATGTTCTTCCGATGTATTATAATGAATTTTTTTTCCTTTTTTTTTCTTTGAGTATTCCATTTTTCTTTTCCTGTTCCTTTGCCTAGGAAAGGGAAAAAATGTTGCCCTTTGTCTAGGATGTTTTGTTTATGTCAACAAATGAATAAATGCTATTATTTTGGGCGTCTCTGACGTACAGCATTATTAAAAATTTGTCGTTTTATACCGAATTCTAGTGCTTTTACATTATTAACACAGTATTACCAATTTTATGCGTGTTATTTTACCATGATCGCATTCATAAAAATGTAATGTCAGTTGTCAAGTATTACACCATGAGTGAAGAATAACTATTTACTACGGTAGAGTTAAAAATAAATATAACGCTCTATTTTCGAAAGTTTAAACGGTTTTGTTTATGTCAACAAATGTGTATATATATATATATATATATATATACAGTTGAACCTCCATATATCGAAATTCCACATATCGAAATTTTCTATATATTGAATACTTAGTAAATCTCCATGTACATTACATAGAAAAATTGTTTCTATATATCGAAAAAATCTCTATATATCGAAATTTTTTCAAGACAAAATGAGAGATTTAATTCCACTTTAGAATAAAATCTCCCAATTTTTGGCATTTGAAACAATATGTCATGGACTTCAATTCGCGGAAAATGTCCCTGATAAAGTTTTTAGTGGACTGAATAAATAAAAAATGTAACTGTGATCATTGTAACCACTGACTGGATAATTGATGTTTTAAAGGTATGTAGTAGTACCAAATAAATCTTTCATATTAATTCATTCTTTAGTTATTAACTTTCATTTAATGGGATTCGCATATAAATTAGAAATGGAGTTTCGTATACGAAAATTAGCTTTAATTTTTTTTAAAGCTAATTAATTAAAGAGAATTATGATAAAACTAAGCTCAATTCTATATACCGAAATTTCTATATATCGAATTTTTTTCCAGCAATTTGCTACTTTGATATATGGAGGTTCGACTGTTTATATATATATACAACATATACACACACACACATATATATATATATATTATCAGATTTGTCACTGTGCCTACTACAGATGCTTTCGCTACTGACTACCCGAAAACAGGCATCGCTTTCAGCCATGAACCTAGCATTGGCTCTTGAGACGCCCGATATTGCAAAACAAAGCAATTACGACAGCAGAAATTCCGCAAATTTCTATTGGTGACCAACAATTTCTAATCAGTTTGTACCACAACGGGATAGAACCAAGCGTTCTAGGTGATATATGGTGCAAAACTTTAATAACACGGGGTCCTCGGTAACATACCGGTAGCGCACTGGACTGTTAAGTTCCAATTCCGACGAACGGCGTTCAATACCTTCATGTCTAGTCCGGATATGGGCAAGTTAAAGTTATAGACCGGAAAGTCCTTCTATGCTGTCAAAGAAGGTAGGATTAGGTACAATCTCCCCAGATTTCACCCCAGGGTGGTGCTCGGTCAAAATTGTTGTGCCACCAAGGGGTGGTGCTGGTTCACCTATTCGGTGCCCCCCTCCCAATGAAAGCAACCAACGATTCTGGCAGTTAAAATTCGAATGTCTTCATTGGCAAGTGCCCCCCCCATTGGAAAACAAAGAAAAACATTTAACTGATTCGATATCACAACATTGCATGAAATATAACCTATTGACCCTGTGAGGATGAAGAACCCACAGCGAGGGAGAAATTTTTTGTCCAAGGCTGCTTTTGCACGCAAATAAAGGCTTCTTTTTTGCTTTAGTTACCCCTCTTACAAGTGTCTGATTCAAGCAATTTCATTTCCTAGCTTTTATTGTGCCAGATAAATGTGTCTCAAGGAATTATTTTAACGGAACAAGTGATAGCGAAAGGACTAATTCTGGAGGATTTTACAATAATCCTTCAGGATTACACAGGAAATTAAAAGCAATCGTCAAACAGCAGTGGATGTAACCAGACTTAAAGCACTCGTGGCTTTTCCTTAACATTGAATATAGCCTACAGATTTCAGTGAGATTTAGTTGTATGCTCTACTGCTTAAAACGCCAACGACCTTATATATATACAGTATCCCCACTAAAGTCCTTTCCCACCCTTTTAACTTCGGAACGGCTGCTGCTATATTCATAAAAGTGGTGTCTAGGTATAGTAAAGTAGCCATACGCTACTGAATGAAACCAACTACCACTCCATCTGGTGGAAAACTGCGGAGTTAGCATTCCTATCTCAAAAACGGAACGAGATAAGGAAAAAAAGTGATTTACAAAGTTGTAGAAAATCATCGATTTAGTACGTAAAGATACCTTGTGGACATTAATGAGAATACTACAACGGTTAAAATGCGCATTTGTTTTTTCGTGATTTCCTTCACTGTGACGTGACAAAAGGGTCTGAGAAAGAAAAAAAACTAATTTTAACAATATACCTTTATTTGAGATGTTCAAACTTCTCACCGTCAGCTGCAATACACATTTGGATTCTCGTTTAAATCTCACGTTGCACACGTTGGAGCATAGAGCGTGACACGTTGGCACAAGACTCCGTAATGCGTCGTTTAAGGTTCTGCAATGTTTGTGGAGGGGTCGCATACACCTGCTGTTTCAGGTAACCCCACAGGAAAAAGTCCAGTGGAGTCAGATCAGGCGAACGTGGAGGCCACTCTTCGAAACCGCCATACCCAATTATTTGGTCCCCGAATTCCTTGACGAGGTACTGCTTCACTGGAGGTCTCAGCTTTGGAATACTCAGCCATGACCACGATCATCAACATACTACAACCCCAAGAAGATGCTTCCTTTATAGCTGTCTCAGGTGAACAGGCGTGACGTTTCTTACGTATTTGCATGCTGCAAAAATTTCGAACACCAAGCGCAAGTTGTGTTGAGTTGATGCGACACTATTTTACACGATCTACGTATTGTCTACTCTGTTTATAAAGACAATCAATACAAGGATGAAACCCTCGAGGTTTGAACCGCGGTCCTTTTGATTGGGGATCAAAAGCGATATACCACTGTGCACATTGCGGTGTCGAGTTTTGCCCGAAAGATAATCATTTCTCCTTTCGTTCAAGTTTCGTGACGTCACAGAGTAGGAAATCACGATAAAACAAATGCACGTTTTAACCGTTGTAGTCTTCTCTTTAATGTCCACAAGGTATCTTCTCGTACTAAATCGATGATTTTCTACAACTTTGTAAATCACTTTTTTTCCCTATCTCGTTCCGTTTTCGAGATAGGAATGCTAACACCGCAGTTTTCCACCAGATGGCGTGGTAGGTGGTTTCATTCAGAAGCGCATGGCTACTTTACTATACCTAGACACCACTTTTATGAATATAGCAGTAGCCGTTCCGAAGTTAAGAGGGTGGGAAGGGACTTTAGTGGGCATACTGTATATATATATATATATATATATATATATATATATATATACATATACGACCTTATATATATATATATATATATACTGAAAATTCTCTATGACGGCCAGTAATGGTCCTAAAAATGGCGAAAAAGAGGTTTGTTACATTACATTGGCTTTACGCAGTCTTCAATTGGTTTTGAGCAAAATATAGCCGTTTAGAGGAGTGGCCATGGAATAAGGGTGGCCGGCTAGAGAAGTTTCACTATATATATACACATATATACTTCCTTCCAGGATTCTTGTTTGCCAAAAGGGGTGAAAATAGTAAGTGCTTAAAAGACAATAGCAAAAGCATATGTAGTCTATATATATAAAACACTTCCGTGACTGACTGACAGATAACGCACAGACCAAACCGCTGTACCTAAAGGGCTGAAGTTTTACATGGCGATTTTTCTTATAGTGTAGGGGTGCACTAAGAAAGATTTTTGAAAACTTCTTCTTCTATTATTTTAAAATTAAATTTCAAGCTGTTTTTAAAGTTTGCATTTAAAATAATAATCTGAGAGTTATAAAATTTATATCACGAGAAAGTTCATAAATATTCCTTTAAAATGAAATCTTTTTTGAATCTTGATCACCATTTTCTGATTTTTGGTGAATTTTTAAAGATTAATTTTTAGAATTTAATTTATTAAATGCTGACCACGTGGTTACTTTTCGTTTTGTGATACTTTAAATTAATTTCGCGTCTTGTGCATAACAACGAAATAAATTGACAAAAAAAATATTAAAATACGGTGAAAGATAAAATTTAACCACTATACTGTAGTATTATACTACAGTACTATTACCACTGTACTATTTAACCACTATATGTAGCGAAACACGGGTATTCAGCTAGTCTAGTTAACAAACAAGACGAAAGGGACAGTTCAATAAGTATTGCATAAAATGTCGCAATGTTGATATGTCCTAAATGATAAGTGACATATTCCAAACGTTACTTGATAATACTGATCATTTGGAAAGATATAGTTTAGGGTATTATTTCTGGCTGAATCGTTTTGGATCACATTACATCTTTTAAGAAAATAATTAAATATTCCAAATTGCTTAAAGCCATAAAAGATGTTCAGCAAATTGTTTTCTGAACGTGTCTAGTTTATCTCCCCCTCTTACATTAAAAATCCTTCTAAAATGTGTTGTCCTTCAGTTTATTCCCGGACGTATAGCTGTTTTCCTTCGCCGGGTAATGACCTAAGAGTCATAACAGCTTTGCGACAATCCAATCGTTAACTGTAAACCTTCCGCTTGCTAGTTATCTTTGACCATAGCTTAGGTGAAAATTAAGGGTCTTAATAGTTAATGTCACTGATTAAACAGCGCTGTTTTCAGGTTACAGTTGCGTATTAATTGCTCTCCAACCTACTAAAGAAGATAATAATTTCGGTCTCGTTCTTACATCATAAGAACTTCGTTAAGGCTGCTGTGTACTAACCCTATTGGATTCTTTCACGTCTGTGTTAACCTATGGAGAAAATGTGTCCAAGGATTTCTGACTTGGAATGAGAGATTTTTTTAAAAATTGTACTCCATAATAGAGAAAATTTTACACCTTAGGATATTTTTGATTAAAAAAAAATTAAAATAATAATTTTTTAAAATTTAAATTATTCTGGCGAAAAATCTGGTATAGTGTGTTCTAAACGCTCATGAGTTCCGTTTTGAGATCACGTTTTGAGACGTTTTGGGTGTCCAAAGAACCAATCAGATTTCACCCAAGGGACGTGAAAGGGGCGTTGTAAGGGGCGTGATTTTCGAGTTCCGCAATTATCCATTTCTAGAACAATCTAGAGTGTCGCCAACCACATATAAGCATCCTAAACACGGCTTCCTATGTTTTTCCTTCATTGATTTCAGCGTTGAAGGTCAGCTGCTCTGTTTGAACTGTAGACTTGTAATTGAACCTTTGTGTGTATTATTCCTAATCTGAAGTCTTTTCATTGAGCTTCGCTGTAATCCCAAATGACTATTCGTAATATTTGTGACCGTAGCTTCAGCGTTAAAAAAGTTAACCAATCGCATAGCTTAATTCATGGACCCCGTGATGCGTCCAACCAAACACAGGTCATGTCAACGATTTCGGAGCCAACGCAGTAACGTAACGCAACGCACCCTATGCAACGGGAACGGGCCCTTAGTTTTCTCAGAAGTGTAAATTACAGACTTAGAAAACAGGTGAACGAAGCCATGGTAATTCTAGATTAACCCCTTAACGATCGCATAATTTTCAAGAAAACAGTAGAAAAAGTGCCTGTTTTTTTCCGGAGGATTCCATTTATTTCTTGATTTGCCATATCTGGTTTTAAAAATCCATCCCAAATTATATTATAACTTGACTTGTGCTGCCATCTAGTATGTGAAATCAGAAATAAAAATTTTTCAGGGTAAATGAAACGGATTGTTTTTAATCTTTTTGGAGTGTTACTTTTATACACTCCAGCCTGGAAATATCACGGGCACAAGAAATAGAGGGCAAAACCTCACCAGGTAATTTTGACGGAAGCGAGAAGGAAGGGGTTAAAACTTTATGCAATTACAACTCCACTCAGTTGAATTAACAACAAACATTCTTTTCCTTCTTTCAAAATAGTGCACTTCATCAAATTTATATTTTATTGTAGTACACACAGAGTAAGTTAGAATAAAATAAAATTTCAATTGCATCATTTCACCTCCTGTAATAACGACTTCTAAGCGTTGAAATAGTTTTATTAATATAAAACTGTTGACTCTAAACCTACTCTTAACTATTTATCATTATTGTTGTAAGGGTGATTTGGAAGTAAAATTAATATTTAATTTCGCTGATGTATATTAAACCGTGTTTTTCGCGCGAAACTCAGATATTAATCGCGCTAATGGCTTCTCTGCTGGCGAAGATGCGCTATATTAAGAGATGGAAATAATGCCTTTTAATTAAAGACTCCATTAAAAGTGACTTTTATGAAAGACTCATCGCAGTTTGTCAAGAATATATGTCCGGGATCGGAGACAGTAATTTCGTTTTTAATGTTTATTATCTCGAAATCGGATTATTTTCTTAGCTATAAATTTGTTCTTAACTATTATGTAAATTGTAGTATAACGAATTATCGATGTTTAAATTATAGAATATGGTGGGCTGAACTTCGTAGACTACCGTCAAGTGCTGAAGTTTAATATAAGGCTTACAACCATAAAGCCCAATGCGATATCTCATTTAATAATAATCGCCGGACAAGTCCCATAACCTAAGCCAGATTTTTTATGGTGCTAAATTTGGCGATTACTTGCTAAAAGTGTTTTCTTCGTTTACGTTCAGAAGCTGCTGTGGGTTATTAGGGAGTTTTAATAGAAGCCTGAGGTACAGTGCGATATCTCATTTGATGATAATCGTGGGACAAGTCCCATAATCCATGCCGGATTTTTACGGTGCCAAATTTGGCGATTACAAACTAAAAGTGGTTTCCTCATTTATATTCAGCTGCTGTAGGTTTATTAGTATTTTTGTTGTATATTGATACAAGCATAAAGTACAGTGGGATAGATATCTCCTCGCTTAATAATAATAATTAAGAAACAACTCCCATAACCTATGCCGACATTTTTATGGTGCCAGTTTTGGCGATTACGAACTAAAAGCGGTTTCATGCATAGTACATTCATGCACACACACACACACACACATATATATATATACATACGTATATATATATATGTATATATACCTGATAGTTCCACTTGGATCGTGGAACTTCAGAAATATAACGGGGCATGGACTCCACGAGGTTTCTTAAAAAGTCTGTAGTAAACGATCACCATGCCTCCTGAAGAGCGGAATTCTGTAATATTCCTTGAATTGTCAGTCTTTGCTTTAAACGGAACATTGCATGACACCCAAGATATGTTTAATAGCGTTGATATCTGATACACAAGGGAGCCATTTCATGTTCCAAAACTCGGGTGAGTGATTCTTAAACCATAATTTGGCAGTTGCGCATTGTCTTTTTGGAAGACGCCGAATCCACCAGAGTGAACGCATGACATAAATGGCTGTACAATTCTGAAAGGATGTTAACATAGCATTCATTGGTCAAAGATGTTATAGACGTTTAAAGGGTCTCAATTTGTGCCAGTTCAACACACCCCATATCATTAGTGAGGTAACGCCAGCATGTGCAGACGGTTGTCGCTTGTTCACATGCTGAATTCATCAATTTATGGTATGTTCTTCACACTCGGATCATTCCATATGCCCGAATCATTTGGAAACGAGACTCGTCCGAGACTACTCGTATCCAGTGTTCCAGTGTTTAGTGGCAGTATTCCTGAGTCCATATGAGGAGCAGAGCTCTGTGGTCTGGGTTAAGCAACCGCATTCGGGTTGGGCGTCAGCTATTGAAGCTCATATTCTTGTATTCGAGGTAACCCTTGAAATAGTCGAAGGTGAAAATCTAAACTTTGCCTGGATCTCTCCGAAATGCTAAGTATATACCGTAAAATGGGGTGAGCTTATGCCAAGTGGGGGGAGAATAGGCCAACACGGAATTCAGCAAATCAGTGTTCTCTGGTTGCTATTTAAATCTATTAGTTTTCCCGTTAACCACGGGGCAGTGGTATGCTGGTACAAATCAACAAGCGTTATCACGCTCCTCTGATACAATCTTTATGACTCCCGCAATTTTCTTTAACAATTCACCATTTTATCACTTTGTTGCAACCTGTGAAAAGTGTTGGTTCTCGTGGTATGGAGGATTATGCACTGGTAAGTTATATATTTTTATTCGTCTGCTACCTGTAGTATTCTCTGTGGAGTTTCATTAGTGTATCTTTTTTTGGTTGCCATGTTATCACATTATTATTAAAATAAGTTCACTTGATAGGGTGAGATTTTGCTAGTCTTATTTTTGGCTATTTTGTGTGCCGTAACCACTTTTGTAAACTGAGAAATTATTAACGCATCTCTAACTATTAGAATGGCTAGAATTATTGCAATCAATCCTCTATTAGAAATTTTTTAAGAAACTTTAACTATCTATATCAAAAGTGTTTTAAGAGAGTAACATGTTTTAAAAATCAAGTAGCATGGGCTCTTTGCTAAGAGAATTGGGTAATACTGACGACGAGGATAATGCTGCCCACCTGGACAGTCCACCAAGACGAAACAAACCTCGGTCATTCTCAAGAGGACGAAGAGGAATGAAATACGGAGTTGCTGAAGGTGTCACTGCAACCACAGCATATTTCAGAGTAAATGACTTCGTGGCCGTTTCATACGAAGGGAGGGTATATCTGGGTCAAATGCGCAGCAACTTTGATGAAAGGGGGGAAGCTTATGTTTCCTATATGGTGAAAAAAGGCAAATTTTTGGATTTGGCCAAAAAGGCTAATGAAATTCGTTAATTGTTGAGAAAAAAATAATTTTTATTAAAAAAAACAAACAAGTAAAAATTAACTGGTTCTTGCTTCAAAGTAAGAGGTGTGTGAATGTGCCACGACTGAATCCAGGGCAGCTATACAGGAAACCAAGGGGTAGCCTAATCTAACCCCACTCGGTGGGGAGAGATTGTGCTGAAAACAAAAATTTCCTAAACCACTTAAAATTTTTTTCTGTTCCGAAATATAACGCTAAAATGTGTATCTATCTTTCTGTACTAATTGATCCGATTATGTTGGTAAATAAAGAAATGTCATACAGAAACATCAAAACCTGACACAATCTCACCCCATTTTACGGTATGCATATATATATATATATATATATATATATATATATATATATATATATATATATATTATGCATATATATATATATATATATACACACACTCTGTCACAAAAAATATATGCACCCAGAAGGAAACGAGCTACTATCACGAAACGTAACATGTATATAGTGTATGAGGAGATAAGCAAATGATTACAAATTCAGAAGAACAGACCGTTTTATTAAGAAGATATGGCATGAAAAAGGTTACAAATCAGTAAGTAGTAAATTCACCTCTGGCAGCTATACAATCCGAAACATGGCGTGATATCGAATCAATAAGGTCACCTATGGCCTCTTGCGGAAGATCGTGCCATAATCTTTGCAACTGGGCAGTTAATTCACCAGTATTCCGGGACGGCTGCAGTTGCCTTCCAAGCACGTTCGGGACGTGCTCTATTGGCGAAAGGTCTGGTGACCTGGCAGGCCATGGGAGTACGTCATATCCTTGAAGACATTGTTGAAAGAGACGCGCAGTATGTGAACGAGCGTTGTCTTGCTGATAAATAGCACCTGGGCGACTTGAGAGCATAGACAGTACAACTGGCGTTAAAATCTCGTCCACGTTTCTGTATGCCGTCAAAGTGCGTTGAAGGACGACTAGAGGTGATCGTCTGTTCCAACAAATCGCTCCCCACGCTATCACATCTTGTGTAATCACCGTATGCCTCTCGACAACAAATGCCGTATTGGACCGGTGGCCTGGCCGCCTCCACACGCGTATGCGCTGGTCATCAACATTGAGACTGAATCGGGATTCATCGCTGAAGATCACACGCCTCCAGTCGGTCACACTCCATCTTGCCCGAGGCTTGCCAATCGACACTGCCTATGATGTGGGGTCAGTGGTAGGCGTCTTAATGGACGTCGGTTCCTTATACCTGCATCGACCAGTCGTCTCCGAATGGTTTCCCTTGATACCACCGGATGTCTGGAAGGTAGTAAATGGTGTCGAACCGATTCTAGCGACGTTGATGGTGTATACGTGGCCGCTCTTATGATTGCGCGATCCTCGCACGCATTTGTGTTTTGGGACGCTCTGACCCGCCGAGACGGTAGACTATCCCCTCCGTGATCCATTGTTGCCAACACCGAGCATCTACCATATCGCTCCGACCGAGGTGGCGGCCGATATGCCTGTTTGACCAACCTGCTTCTCTCAGGCTTACTATACGTCCCCTCTCAAAGTCCGACAGTTGTTCGTACTGTCGCCGGTTACGTGTCAGAGGCATCTCTAGTCACAATACCATCCATCCAAGTCGACAGATTTGTTTGAATAACCCTATGGCACGATCAATCATGCTTTTAAACTCTCCCAGCTGCAATCTTATACGCGCATAGCGCGCTTACCCTTGTCTCATTGGCGTCGAAATTTTAACCATTTGCATATCTCTTACCAGACTAAATACGTGCCAAATTTCGTGATAGTAGCTCGATTTCTTCTGGGTGCATATATTTTTTTGTGACAGAGTGTATGTATATATATATATATATATATACTTGTTAAAGCTTGTTTAACAGTTTTGAATAATTTACTTGGCATAAACATTGTCTGCCATGGCGCAGTGCATCCTTTGCCGATTTCGCGCCTAAAAAAATAATAACCAAATTCCAGCAATATCTCTGATGTAGTCACAATATTTTTATTACCTTCCCGATTTAAGGGTTATTAATGTTTGCAGTACCTACGATGAAGCAGAGAGCTCTAATTTTAAGATACCCTCCCCAAAACACTCTCCGGTTAACTAGTTATCATAATAGTTATGACGTAAAATAAGGAGCCGTTCATAAAATATTTTCTTGGGCTGTTTAAATAGTGGGCAAAATCTCTCTCTCGCGCGCACAAAATGCGATTTTAATTGTTTGTAATGGCTCTTCATGACGACATAGAGATACAGATTAAGCGTTAGGGACGAGTATTTTCAGACCAAGGGGACGAGCCTTTTATTAAATGATTTCACTGCCATGCGAGGTATATGAAACCAGCTTCCTCTGGATTTCTTAATGCTACTACTGAATTTATAAATCTAAATAAGTTATGCACGATTAAGTACAGCTATTCAGTCAAGAGCTCTGCTGGCCAACAAGTACATCCTATAACTCATTAATGAAGAAGCCTAAAGTTAAAGTAAGTAGTATATATATATATATATATATATATATATATATATATATATATATATATATATATATATATATATATATATATATAGACAGGGGGAAGGTGATTATGCCCGTGTTTGTCCAGTACAAATCTTGCAATCGATTTTTAACTAACTTTATTCTTTTTCAGTTAATTTTGATTTGTAGACTGGTGTAGCCATCTATCGGCCGGTACGGGAACGAAAAGTTAAACGTAAGTTAACTTCCCATTAACTTCATTTTCTTTCAAGTTGATGGGATAATTCATCAAAAAAATTTGAAAAATTGAAAGTATTTATTAATACATAGATTTGTTAAGTTTATATGATTCAACAGAAATTTAGAAACATGGTATATAAAAAGTTCTCTATATCTTGTAATTATTTTAAATATGATTTTGGTTTTTTTAAATTTTCTGGGTACTTTCGCATTAAACGGAGGCCACCCATTTATTTATATTTCAATTCTAAATGCAAACACAGCGCATTCAAAACCTAAACACAGCGTGATTCTTTCACAGCGTGATTCTCACTAAAAAATGAATCACTTACAAAATCTATTTTACAATCATGTTTTGCTTTACTATTATTGAAGTGTGTATGAAGTTTTTCAGTGTGATGTTTGAAATTCAGCCTACCAGTGTGACGTTTATACACATTTATACCAGTGTGACGTAATATTATATTTGCTTGGTTCCTGCTCCTGTGATTGTCTGCGTGTTTGATACTATATTTTGTGTTATTGATACTTTACAATAACTGAAGATGGCAACTTCGGTAGATACTTCAGTCAATATGATGGAATACGGTTTAAGTTGTAACGCACTTATCTGTTCGTTTAGCTCGTTAGTACTGGCTCTTAGCGTACGCTTTTTTTAGTGATTTATATTATTTTCTTTTTATTGTCGTTGCAATGACTGATGTGGTATTATTTTGGGATCTCCCAAGAAGTGAAGAAGAATTAGTGTCGTTTTTGCAAAGTAAAGGATGTTTGCCATCGTCTAAACTATGTGTCAATGGCCATCAAATGAAATTGTACTTTACTAATGAAATATAAGTACAATTTCGCGGTCACGGAAACAGGGGCAAGTACCCAGCAAGTTGAGAGGATGTGGGGGTCAGCCAAGTGGCGCAACAAAAAACATCGAGGAACAGCACGTCACCATTTGGAATCATATCTGGCGGAATACATATGGCGATCGGCAGCCGGCAACAATGCTTTCGTCGCGCTCCTGAGCGACATCACCTAGTTCTGGAAGTCTGTGGCGACTGGAAATTAATTGTAAGTTTTTATAACTTTCTGTACTTGAGTAACTTTTTGTACTTTCTGTAATAAAGTTTATTGTTTGTGTTCGTAATGGAATTTTTCCCCAATTTTCCAATACTTAAATGGGTGGCCTCCGTTTAATGCGAAAGTACCATTTTCGGTAACTGAAAGTTCAGAGTTTCGATGTAAGTACGCGATATTTTTATGAACTTATACATAAGGTTTTATATAAGGGCCGTTCACATAACAGTCCGTTAGCGCAAGCGTTAAATTTTAACCAATCATATAGCTGAGCGCTATGACATCATCCGTTGACTCACCTATCATCATCCGTGAACACTCCGTTGACCTTTTTCGCTTACGACTGCTTTGTGAACAGGTCTTCAGACTGATCATACGGTTATACATAAGAATTACTGCAGATAGAAAATTCAATTCGAGACTCATTAGCACGATATCTGAAGACTTAGTATCGCTATGGAGAACAGTTAGTCTACTGAAATTCTCCTTCGTTTGGTCTATAACGAACCAGTAGAAAGACAGGAAGATTTTCGGTACGGTAATTGACCTCCATATGAATGTCCGTTAGAGAGGTCATTAGAAATTTCGTAATTTGAATCGATTACTTCTGATATTCTTCAGTTACTGCATTCATCTGTTTTACCTGTACCTGCATATGTAGTGCGATGTGACAAGTCATTGAGGTCTATTAAGAGCTAATCGAGGAAAAAAGATCGCCAAATAAACCTATACTCATAATTTCAATATTATTATCAATGAGCAACTTTTTAATATATAACGGCAAAATGATGTCAAAATTATTAGAAAGCTTTCACTCCATTGGAGAGATTCATGCCAGCCTGAGCGCGCGTTACATTCTAATGGAAGGAAAAGTTTTCGATTCGTTTTGATATCAGAATTATGCAAAGCTTAGAGAACTGCTATTCCAGTTTTCCACCTGTTACGTAAAATAGCGCCAGTCTAAATCCAAACCATTCCAGCAGATTTATTTGTTAATTGACAGAGCGAAATATTTAATTTCCCACCTGTTTCTTAGAGTTAAAAGGCTATTATGGAATTTTAATGGAGCGCTCTGTTCAATTTGACTATAGACAATGCCGTGGTTGGGACGCCAATTAAGTAAATTAAACGCTCATTACACTTCGAATTGTTAAATGATGTCACCCATTTCGATCTGAATTTTCGTAGACTATAAATTCGCAGTTTCATTCTGTTGTCATAAAATTCATTTAATTCCGTGAATGTCTAAAGAATGTCTTAAGTAATGCTTTGAATTTTATAAATATGTTTTAAAACATAACCTTAATCACTAACACAAAAACCGAGCGACTTCCAGTTCACACGTTTTTCGGCTCCGCATGTGATAAAATGTTTCATTACGTTCATGGTGTACATCACTTTTTTTACGTATGCCCCCTACAGCATGGGGGAAAACGCCTCCATGTTTAGCTACTGGGCACTAGAAAGGTGGACGTTCGACATCTTGCTAGATAAAGCACCATTCAAGGACGACATCTGAGGGATTCGTACCCTCCTCCCAACCCCACAAACCCCACGAAAGAACCTTACAGCAACGATTATAAGGTGCCCATACCCGGCTTAGACACGACAGCATACAGTGGAACTCGAACAGAGCTCTCAGAGTATCGAATCCCGAAGTGTTAACTACTATGTTGCTCTGGATCCATGTAGATCCAGATTTTGGATCTACGTGGATCTTGGCGCGGATTTATACCGCGCCAAAGATAAATCCGCGCCAATGATATATCCTCGGCGCAGAATGAGCCAAGAATTTTGGCGCGTTTTCATACCTTAGACACACACTAGAACATTTCCGTCCATATTTAGAAAGTAAAAGGAAGTAAATGACGTATTTTGTTTTCATGTCTTATATGAAATGGTCATTTTGCATAACATCCCTTGCTGTGTAGCCTTTCTCGTGTTCAGGTCTTGATAATGAAAATTATTTCAACTTTATTTGAAATTATAATTATTTTTGGTCATTCATATTGAATATTTTTAGGTTTTTCTTCAGTCGTAGAGTAACACGGGACAACTGATACTACATTTTTATAAATGCAATCATCGTAAAACAACACTCATAAATAACAAACTCTACGCTAATATAAAAACACTAGAATTCGGAAAACGACAAATTTTCAATAACACTGTACGTTAGACCTTCCCCAAAATAATAGTATTTATTCATTTGTTGGAACAAACAAAACCGTCTCAACTTCCGAAATTCGAAAATAATGTTTTTTTTTAACTCATCCATGGTGAATTGTTTTACTCCTCTTGTTGTGTAATACTTGACAACTGATATTGCAGTTTTACTTTTCGATCATTGTTAAACAACAATCATAAAAGCTCTAACACTACCTTGATATAAAAACACTATAATTCAACTTAAAACGAGAAGTTTTTAATGAGGCTGTGCGTCAAAGATGTCCAAAACAATACTATTCATTAATTTGTTAATATAAAGTATACCGTTTAAAATTAGAAAACAGAGTGTTAAAATCCATAGTTAATGGTTTTTTTTCCACTTGTATATATATTTAGTCACAGTGATCACGTCATGATTTTTCTGTTTCGGGGAAAGATTAACCCCTTCCGTACCAGTTTTTCGGGCATTTACATTTAAAATATCAAGTAATAGTTTTGAGATAAATGAGATGCTTTTATTCATAATCATAAGAAGAGATATAGGTATCGATATTTAAATCGATATATATATATATATATATATATATATATATATATATATATATATATATATATATATATATATATATATATATATATATATATATATATATATATATATATATATATATATATATATATATATATATATATATATATATCTATCAATATCTAAATCGATACATATAGATATATAACGATATCTCAATCGATACACATAAAAATATAACGATATCTAAATCGATACACATAGAAATATAACGATATCTAAATCGATACATATAGAAATATAACGATATCTAAATCGATACACATAGAAATAAAACGATATCTAAATCGATACATATAGAAATAAACGATATCTACATCGATTTATGTAAAAATTACATAAAAATGTATATTTACAGTTCTGTCACCAGTGGATCCATACCAGTGGTACCAGTGGATCCAATGGTGTTTGTGGAGAATCAGGCCATGGATCCATACGTGGATCCACTGGTACAGAAAGGGTTAAGGAGAACAAAACTGCGTCCCATCGGCATTTCAAGTTATAATGCGCTGATACGATAAAGAGAAGTAAGTCCAACTTGTTAAGGAGGGTCCATTCACACTCCTACAACAATTTAAATGAATGTTTTGGGTATTGAATCAAACCATGATACAAGACCTGTTTACAACACTATATCCGGTTCTCTTTTCTCCTATAGTTCTATTCTCTAGCATAGCATCTGCAAACATCATGCCAAGTAAACCGTCCACACTGAATCTGTATCTTCAAGTACATTTCTCTTTTTTACGTTTCGAGAAAGAACGAAGAGGATCAAAGCTGCGTTGTATCAGCGTTTAAAGTGTTGATACACTCTTTACCGTCCTTGATACGCATTTCGGGTAGAAAGTGCCTAAACGGTAGAATAGTAGATGCACCCCTAACTAATACAATGTAGTCAACTTCTACATTAGCCAGAGCGATGTTCAACTTCTACAGCAGCCAAATCGTGATACACTCAGTCGATGACGAAACAGCAGATTAGTAGATGCACCCTAACTAATACAAAGGTGATCAACTTGTATATTAGCCAAAGGAATGGTTAACTTCTACAATATGTACGCTCACTCGGAGAGGAAATTCCAAAACGATACATTAGTGGATGCACCCTAACCAGTACAATGGTGGTCAACTTCTACAGAAGCCAAAGAAATGGCCAACTTCGACAGCAGTCATATCAAGATACATTCACCCGGTGATTAAATGGCCAAACGGTAGAGAAGTGGATGCACTCTAACGAATACAATGATGGTAAACTTCTGCAATAGCCAAAGCAGTGGTCAACATCTACAGAGGCCGAATCACGATACACCTTCTTGGTGAGAAAATGGTTAAACGGTAGGATAGTGGGTTCATCCTAACAAATACAAAGGTGGTCAACTTGTACAGTTGCTAAAGCAACCAAATTCAGCCTCGAAACATGTATAGGAACTAATACTATTTTTAAATTTAAATTTAAATTTAAATTAAATCTCCTATTATCAGATAATTTCTTTAACTAGTGGGTATCAGTTACAGATTCGACTGTCCAAATATTTTCAATATATGACTCAATGGAGTTGGTTTCTGTTAGTTTCCTAATTATTGCACTCTCCAAAATGTTAAAATCCTTCCGGTTAAAATTGTTTCATATTCAGTAATGCTGAGTGCACAAATTTCTGGTTTCGACCGAGGCAGTCCTACATTATATTTAATTATGATGGCATATTCTTGATAATTTATACGATACTAGAATTTTACCCAGTCTGTTTAATAAACTATTATGAACTGCAATATAACTCCATAACATTTTTAATGAGAGGGAAATATTATAATTATATCCTTAACGGCTGTTTATATTGTTAATAGCGCATTGTATTATAACAATTCGAAAACCCTCATTAATTATTTAGTCCATGTTTTGAAAATGTATACAATATTAGATTCTATTAAATTAAAATCAGGCTAAAGTAATTTAGTACTAAAAACTTGGCGTCACAGTCTCCAGCCATTTATTGAAAAACAAATTGTTATATTTTATATGTCACATACCGTACGTGTTTCAATTTAACGACTTCATGGTTAAAAATGATTTTATATCTTAGTTAATGATCTAATTATTTGACTAGAAACAGCAGAAAAAAGAAGAGGAATTATTTTCCAATAACTTGACAGCGTACTGCCTAACAAACAACGCTAACTCTTTAATAAAAGTCTCTGTTAATCTAATCTTTAAATGAAAGGGGCATTTATTTTTATCTCTTTATTCTTTCTTCTTCGCCGGCGCAGAGCCCATTAGAGCAATTAATATCCGAATTAGCGGGAAAAACATGCCATCTATTTAATCAGCCGAATGCAATATTTATTTAAGGACTCTCTGAAAATCCTATCATAATTATAATACAATAACTAGTTAACGCAAGTCTCATAGTTAACGGTTTTGGGGGGAGTGTTTTCGGATGCTGAGACTATGAAATAAAAATGGCGCCGTTTCCATGGTGAGGGAAAAGTGGATTGTTTTGTTTTAGTCCCATGTCCGAGTGATTTAGGAGGAAAATAACGTTTAGTGAAAAGCTTCAGCCCTTGAAAGTTTATGTCTTTTAGGTATTTTACAAACACGGCAAATTTGGCTATGTATTTGGTTGTGTAAGAAATCGGAGAATGTAAAGTATTTCTGTACACGCATTATAACTGAGCCAGAACTTAAATGCTCGATAAAAGGCATAAAGCCTGCAAAATGGGCGTCCTGCATTTTATCATTCTCTTGCGCTCTAAATTTTGTAATCGAGATGGACGATGGTTCTTTCCGAAGTGGGCTCGATGACTGCACTTTGTCAGTCACCAGTAAAAATTAGGAGTTTCGCATTAGGAATTCCTTTTTCACCCTTCATAAAAAATAATTCTTGGCTTGCCAAGGTAAAAAACAACAAAAAATTTTATAAAAACAAATAAAAATGTATTCCTATCCTTAAACTTTCTCTTTAATTTTTATTCATCATTACATCGTCTGTAGACCCTTTTTTCTACTGGCCTGCAAGATGCTTACTCACTTTTTCTTGTAATTGGAACTCACGGATTAGCAGCGATCTTATCATTTCACTCCTTTCCTATACTCTGTTTCTATTGTTTCCCCTCTGCTTATTACCTGAAAGTCTGCAATTGAGGGCGTGGCCCAGGCATTGCAGTTGCGACCCATTTCCTATGGTCCTATGGTAATCGTGGGTTATCCTTTGCTGATTTTCCTTTACCGAGAACGAAACTTAAGCCCAAGGCTACATGTGTGCTGGAGAGGCGTAGTTTTGATTTAAGACCAACCTACCTGGCAGGCTTTATGAATTTTGTCTTCTTCTTGCGCTCAAAGTCTTGTACTGGTGCCTCGTTAATGTGCCACGTCAATGTTAAGGGTGGACGAAGTTTTTTATCTCACTCCCAATCATTAAAATTTAAGAGATTCCCTAAATTAGAGGAACTGTACACTATTTACGTTTGACACTAACAGCTTCAGGAGCTTCAGGAAAAGTAGTGGGAACTACAGTGCATGGGCCGGGCCGTCCACTGTTGGTTGATATAGCAAATGCATAAAGCTTCAGTGATGAATAAAAACGAAAGTAGGAAGGAAAATAGAAAGTGGGGAAAACAAAAAGCTTCGATAGAAAAAGTAAAGCTAAAACATGGGTGAAAAAAGAGACTGGGCGAACAAAGAACAGGACAAACAATTAAAAGTTGCGAGCAAGAATGGCACAGGACCTTTTCTTGTTAGCTGGGCCAGAAGGGTCGTAATCGGCAAGATTTTTAATAAGATCATTTGGTAAATCTGTGTAGAAGTTAATAGCAAGATTTTGAAGATAATTTTGAATAGTGGGGAGATTTATCTCCCTATAAATGTCAACATTGCGAAAATACCATGGGGAGTTAGTAATTTGCCGAAAAGTCCTGTTTTGAGAAACAGCCAGAATTTTAACGTTAGAATCCGCTGCATACGACCAAACTGGTCCAGTATACGTAAGTAAGGGTCTTAAGAAAGATTTATAAATGAGCATTTTGTTACTAAAGTTCAATTTACTATTTCGGGCAATTGACACTAACAGTTACGAGATAGCTGTCTTTAATAGCGAAATCCGTTTACACTGAAGGTGGACTCCAGGAGAATTGGCCTCTTAAAAATATTCATGAGTAAAGATTTAGAGAAATTTCTCATTTGGTTCTTTTACCCTAAACGATCTCCTCTGTGATCCCTTTCTAAGACACGCTTAACAGGGGCGAATCATAGATCGGAAGTTACATGTTCTGGAAATGTATGAATTTATTGTTGGCTCCGCCCAATAGAGCGTGCTGTAAGCAATTTAATTCACGAAATAGATACTTATTACAATTACAGTTTAAGAGAAGAAAAAAAAGCCGTTGTAAAATTTTAGCCGCAGTAACATTTACATTGCTGGTTTTCTTAATTATATCTTAACTCAGTTTTCCGCTTGATGCAGTGCCCAAAGATAATTTTTAAAATATCCTTAGCTACATTCTGATAGGTAATTTTTTATTTAAAAGAACAAAAGTGATAAATTTAAATTTGAGTGTGGTGATATTTACCCAATATATAAATCAGAGAACGCACGTGCTACCGACTACGCTATGAAGCCACAATCAGTGATGTAAATTTGTGATGTAAATCAGTGATCGAAATTTACCACGATGGACATCATCACCGCGTTTGTGCTTTGAATTTTCACAAATGCTTAACGCTTTCGCTTGTATCAGTGCAAGACTCATCGGTATGCGTTTGCGCTGGAGATCTTTAAAACCGAAATTTATCAATTTGTATTTGTATTCTGTCCAATAAATGCGCGAACTGATGTCATAAAAACTTTATTTTACAAAATTTAGGGTTCACCAATCTTACCCCCTTCAAAATACTCCCCATTCGTAGCAATACACTTGTCCCACCTCCGTTTCCATTGTTGAAAACATCGCTGGAAGTCTTCAGAAGTCAGGCTCTTTAGCTGCCTTGTCGTTTCACGTTTTATCATCTCCACGTCGTCCCAATGCCGACCCCGCATGACCATTTTACATTTCGGGAACAAAAATAAATCGCAGGGGGTTAAGTCTGGTGAGTAGGGAGGGTGATCTAGCTTGGTGATCGAATTATGGGCCAGAAATTCGCGGACTGTCACTGCTGAATGTGCAGGCGCATTGTCATTATGCAGCAGCCATCCATCACCACCACACAAATTTGGTTGCACTCGACTCACACGATCCCTCAAGCGCTTGAGAACCTCCACGTAGAAGGTAGCATTCACTGTTTGTCCTTCAGGAAGAAATTCATGGTGGACAACACCATGAATTTTAAAAAGAAAAAAATCAACACAGGAGGTCAACGGTCGTCTTGTCCTTGCATCATACTTTTCAGTCTTCACGGCCCTCACTGAAACGTTGATCCACTTTCTTGAAAAGAGCTGTTTTCTTCAGTGCGTTTTTTCCATAAACAGCTCTCAACATTTCATGAATTTCCTCACAGATTTTCCCAAGTTTCACCAAAAATTTGATGTTGAGTCCATCTGTTTATCAATCTCCATCGTCAACAAAAGCAAAAAAAAGGATGCCACAAAAAAAATCCCGCCCTAGTAGCTCAGTTCGCGTATTTATTGGACAGACTACGTATTTCTCCGTCATTTCTATTAAAACACCCCTTTTCTTCGAAATTATCGTCGTATTTAAGTTGAAAATTACAACCGCCTATCTACGAATCTGCGTAAAACAACGATTTACAACATATACAGGGTGGTTATAATTAAAGTTCCATATTGAAATGGTCATAAAAGGAAAACTACTGGACCAAATGTTATCAAATTTGGTAATAGTTTAAAGGAGGTCATGAGAATTTCTTTTCCTCCCCCCCAAAAAGTTCAAAAACTCACCACCAGGGGGGAAATGGCAATGTTGTTATGGAATATTGTTAAACGAAATAAGACATGAGGACATTGGTTTAAAGTGAATTTAATCGTTTCTGAAACGTGCTACAAAGCATGTTCAATGTGGCGTCCACCATTTTCCGAAAGCAAGTTAAATCGCAAAGCAAGTTAAATTGCATTCTCAACAGTAGCTCTTAGCATACCAGGAGGAATGTTACGGACATGTCGGTGTACCGCATCTTTCAATTCCGCCAAATTCTATAGATTATCACCATAAACAGTGCTTTTGAGATAACCCCATCTTCAGAACTCACAGGGGTTGAGGTCTGGTGACCGGGTTGGCCATTTTGTGGGGAAGTTTCGGTCTATAATCCGTTCATTCGTGCAATGTTGCTTAAGTAACAGAGTGACACATGTACCAATGTGCGGTGGGGCCTCGTCCTGCATAAAAATCGTGGTGTCTAAAATGCCACGTTGCTAGAGTTCAGGTACCAGAGTCTGGTATATATATATATATATATATATATATATATATATATATATATGTGTGTGTGTGTGTGTGTGTAATGATAACGCCCCACTAATATTAATTGTCCTACATCTAACGCGTATTCTAAATTTTTCTCAATAAAGCACAACCCTATTTCAAAAACGAAATCGAAATAACCTAACATTCTATTCTCTTCAATGCACGCGCAGGAATGTTATTTTTAGACATGATTCATAATTCCGTGATCTCGATCCCCTTTCGAAGAATCATACGACTTTCGACTCGTATACCACATGATCGGGGTCAGCCAATTAAAAGAATTCTAAGTCTAGCGGCAAAATCAGAAGTTAGTCAGTATAAAAGGTGACACAGAGGATTTTTGCGCACCCTGCTTCATTACTTCCTTGCTCTGTTGTCCGCGTACTGCTTCCAATCCTATACCGTAATGCATAGCCTGTATTCTCAAGCCCCGGTAGCCGGCCCGGTAGCCGCTAGTATTGTTTGTGTGTGTCCTGCTGAATCCGGAATGTCGTCGTTATGTGGAATAATAAAGATAATTGGTATCGCATCAGCGTTGTGCGTCTTCATCAGTGCCTCTCCTCTCTGTGGTTACTTCCTCCCCGATATGTTTTGGCTCCTGAAAAAGGTGTTCGTCTCTAGATCTCAAGTGTGTGTGATTTCCTGATCTTTCCTCGAATGTGTCTACCGCCCCGTCTACAAAGGTGTTAATCCATCCCCTTTACCGGTCCGTTAAAGTTATCGTCTGCGTAAAGTCCGATTTCATATATATATATATATATGTGTGTGTGTGTGTGTGAGAGTAAATTTTTTTTTTCACAAAAACTGAAATTTTGTGAGTTGAGAGAAGGTTTTGTAATACTTACACTCAAATTATATTACAATTTATCCAAAGGGCGAAAAAAACTCTAGTGTAATTCAATGAAGTCACTTATATAATGACCTACAGTCATACAAGAAAAAACCGATCGAAAAACATCGCCAATAAGTAAAAATTTCATATGCGAACTTGGCATCGGTTCCGCAAAGCAATTGTACATCCTATTTATATTTAATTACTTTATAATTAAGAATGAGTTTATAGTTAAGTAAACCATTTAATTGTTAGATAATAAACGATAGGAAAGGAGTTATAGCCGGCGAACTTGGCCACATATATTCTTGGCGAACAACAATAACTCTTTCATAATGGTCTCTTTTAATGTACTCTTTAAATGGAAAAGCATTATTTTTATCTCTTGATTATTTTCTTTTTCTGCCAGAGCAGAGCCCATTAGAGCAATTAATATCCGACTTGGCTGGGGTAAAAAAAATACATGCCCACTATTTAATCAACCAATTAAAATATTTATTTAAAGGCTCTGTCTAAATCCCGCCGTAATTATAATAGTAAGCAGTTAACTGGGGGTTTATCGTTTTAAGGTTTGGGTGTCAGAAGAACTGCTGTAAATGATGTTTCGTTTCGTTATTTGACGAAGTGGTACGAATACCGTTTCAAGTCCAGATAAAAATGAGGGTTCGGTTTTTTTTTTAAACGAGAATGAATTAGTGATATAACAAAGTTCAGGTAGATTGAAATGCGACATGAACAATTTTATGTCATCCAAATTCGTTTGCTTATGATCACCAATTTTCTGTGTATTGACGGGTATCAAGAAGTACTGGTTAAAGAATTAATAGTTAAAGAAGTACCAGCGCCAGTATTAATAATATTATACGGTAGTAATATAATTATATTTAAATTACAAACATGCACACACACACACACATATATCTAATTTTTTTTTCCGAACGCGGAGGCATTTGTCGCTAGACATTCGCCTGTATGTACACCGCGGGATCGCTGGTCATTCATTTAAGAGGGCACCGTATAGGTGGCCAGCACTACCTCCTACAAGCCGGTTCCATAAATTAGAACAGAGTCAAGTGACGAGACCGGTGCACTTGACCCCGCAACTCCAGAGGTAAATTTGAGAACTTGGAGGACATTGCAGCCTCGACATACTTTTCGTGCCTCATCCTTCATTAGTGTACACGGCGGTGGATTTGTTAACGACGGGCATCAAACCAGAGACGTTCAAACACATGGCCACGCTGCTTAAACCACGCCATATCTATATCTATCTATCTATCTATCTATCTATCTGTATATATATATATATATATATGTATATATATATATTATATATATATATATATATATATATATATATATATATATATATATATATATATATATATATATATATATTTATAATAAATACGACGATCAATGTATACAATTGATGTAAAAAAATTATATATTTATAAAATAATCGTGAGGGATATTTTATAGACAAAATAATGTAGAATAAAATATTCAAATTAAATTTAATAGGACATACTAAATAATATAGTACAGTTAATATTGTACAGTTCGAAGAACATATCTTTTACTGTATTTTAATATTTTTTTGGATAATGCCCAATCGTCTGCCGCATTAGCAAGAAATTTTTTTTTATCTATTACGTTGTTATGCACGTGACGATAAATTTATTTAAAGTACCAGAAAAAGAAATAACGTGATCAGCATTTAATAAATTAAATTCTAAAAATTAAGCTTTAAAAATTCACCAAAAAATTGAAAATGAAGATAAAGATTCGAAAAGGATTTCATTTAAAAAAAATCCCCATGGATATAAATCTTATAACCCCCAGATTATTATTTTAAATGCAAACTTAAAAGAAGTTACTAAAACAGCTTAAAAATTTCATTTTAAAAAATCTAAGAAGAATATTTGAAAAATCTCTCTTAGTGCACCCCTACACTATAAGAAGAATCGCCATGCAAAATTTCAGCCCTTTAGGTCCAGCGGTTTGGTCTGTGCATTGTATGTCAGTCAGTCAATCGGTCAGTCAGTGAGTCAGTCAGTTACGGAACATATATATATATATATATATATATATATAATATAGTTGAAAGATATAAACCAGCATGAGCACTAAAGCTACTACAGCCAGGAACCAAAAACATGAAAAGATAAGATTGAAAGAGGTTTTAGACAATATCTCATCATCAGTGGTGTCAATACTGTCTAAAAACCTAATGGACTGTTTCAGATAAGTATGATCTATACAATAAACATACTCAGACACCATACAGTCCATGGCTTTTAAGCCTATAATCTATTGTGTGGTCAACTTCAAAGTCTTATTAACTTATATATATATATATATATATATATATATATATATATATATATATATATATATATATATATATATATATATATATATATATATATATATATATATATATAGATAGATAGATAGATAGATAGATAGATAGATAGATAGATATAGATAGATAGATAGATAGATTGTAAACTACAAAAATAAAATTATCGTTTAACTTTTGTTAAAAAAAAAGAATAAAAGACATTAAAAAGAAGTCCATACAGAATTCTGCTACTCCCATCTGCTACATTACAGTTTATATTTCGCTCTAGAATCTCAGATCTCACCGTTGATCAATTACTCCTTCTGCTGGTTAAGACTCCTTAGTTAAATAACCACTCCTTATTTCAGTAACCACTTAGTTAAAAGACTCCTTCTTCTGACCTTGCGTCCATGGTAACGAAAATCGGCTATTTGATCTGATTAACACCAGGTGTTAGCAAGTGTTAATGTAGCTTGACACACCACTTGACTCTCGTTCAACTTGAATTGGTGTTAGCAGGTTTGTAAACATAACATCTGCAGGAATGCTCACGAAAGTGCATTATAATTCATTAGCCCATGCTCTAAGTGACTGATAATTTATAGGAAATTGTCGCCGTAGGATTTGCTCATTTAACTTTTGGATAATCGTCTCTTTAAATGTGCTCTTCCAACTTTTGGATAATCGTCTCTTTAAATGGTACTTGAAAATAGAAAGAGTTAATTGTATTCATTGACACCTAGCATGTTAAAATAGTGAAGAGAACTGAGAAAATAGTGTTTGCGTTCGTCTCTGAGGGTGTCCGTTAAGAAAGGTGTTTAGAAAACATATCGGCATCGTTGTTTGTATTTGTATCATTTGTCACGACATGTTTTCTGCGGGAGTTGGGTTCCATTGATGTAAGGTAAGTTTAAAAAAGTGTCTGCTAGGAATTCTATTCCGATTAAGTCAACTGTGAGAACAACCTGTATCTGAGGTTGCCTAAGGGATACGGAATACACTGATGATAACGCGTTTCTGCCGATTTATTTTCATATATCCTGAAAAGAGAGGTGTCCGGTAGGAGTTTACTATGCGTATTTTACATATTTCACTGTCGCTGCTGTTGTTTCCTCTATAAATATTTGTTACACTTTTCGTGAAACTCTGCCAATGCTTTTTCTAACGGTTGAGTGGCACTTTAACGACCACAGACCATTCAGTAATCGAGAGCATCCTTAAAGCAGGGTTTCAAAATACATTGGTACTAATAACATGTTTGTGGAGGAATTCTTTAGTGCCTTGAAGATATCTGAGTCCGAATCTGTAAGGTTTGTGGGAAGAGGGGTTTTACTGCATTTATTTCATATTTTTCGACAACGTTGCTGTTTTCACCTACCATAATTTTTTGTTCTGTGACTTCTAAATGATCACCAATATACTTTTAAACGGTCAGGTGCCATTATAACGACCTTCTATACATATGATAATCGAACTTGCTCTTCTAGTCTTTGAAATTAGCGTCCTGACTCCAAGACCACTCTGCCGGGCGATGGCCGATTGGCTAGGGCGCTGGCATTTGGTACCAGAGTCTGTGGGTTCGAGTCCCACTCTTGGATGTTTTTAGCCGTTCGGAATCGGCTCTAAGCTGTAGGTTATGGTCTAATTAACCCTCATGTGAAAAAAAAAAGACCGTAGCGTTGTAAACCAAACCAAACCAAGGCCACTCTGACAATATGAAAAAATCTCCTTGTTCAATCCATTATTTGCCACCTCGCACCTAGCTTTTCGAAGGGTTGACGGACGAAGGTCGAATGGCTAGGGCAGTGACATTCGGTTCTAGAGTCTATAGGTTTGAGACACATGGTTGGCCAGGATGTTTGTAGCTGTTCATAATCTTCTTTAAACTGCAGGTGATAGACTTCTTAACTCTTATGTAGCAGAAAGATAGCCGTACCGCTCTAAAAACCGTGTAACCAACCAAGGCAAACTAATTGCTCTTAGCTTTGTAAGATTCCTCGTGAGAATATAAATTTTAGGGAAGAATACATAGACGCTAGCGTCCTGACAACTACACCACTCGGACGATGTGGCAGAATATCGTATTGCTAATTATATTTCTCGCAAACGCAATTCCTCAAGGTAGATTAGTTGATCTTGGTTTAAAATTAGCTTAGTTGGTAAAGCACTCCAGCAAAAATTAGCTTAGTTGGTAAAGAAATCCGGGGTTCACACAGTTCCTGGAATTGAAAATCTGTTGACAAAATGCATAAAGCTCGCCTAAATTTAGAGCGCAAGAATACGACAAAATACAAAAGGTGTGCCAAAGGAGGCGGAGCTTAAAGCAAAAATACACATTTCCAGAGTACATGTAGCTTTGGACTAACGTTTCGCACCTGTATGTTGAATATGTATATTTTTGCTTCAAACTCCGACCCTTTAGCCCGCTTTATTCATTTTATCACCTTCTTCCACTCTAAATTTTGTACCACGATTCGTGATGATGGTTCTCTCCGAAATGGTCTGGATGATTGCACTTTGCGAGTCAGTAGTATAAATCTAGAGAAATTCCACATTAGGAATTCCTTTCTCTCCACCGTGATCAGCGGTTATACCTTACTTCGAAGCACATAACAAGTGCGAAACCTAGATAAAAGGCTATCTGTGCGCTTGGATATGTATATTTTTGCTTTAAGTTCCACCTCTTTTGGCACACTTTTTGCATTTTGTCGTCTTCTTGCGCTTTACATTTTGTCTATCACAATTCGTGATAGATAATGTTCCTATGGAGCACATAACACGTGAGAAATACAGATTAAAGGCTAACAGCAAGCTGGATATGTACATATTTGCTTTAAGCTCCGCCTCTTTGGCCCACTTTTCTATTTGGTCATCTACTAGATCTCTACATTTTCTACCACAGTTCGTTATAGAAGATAGTAGTTTATGTAATGGGCTGTATGACTACTCTTTACCAGTCGCAAACAACCAGATCCTTAAACATCCTGCTTATAGTCCAGATTTATCCCCATGTGACTCTATCGGACTGTTAAAGAAATTCCTAAATGGAAAGAAATTCGATGGGGACATAAAGGCTACACTTAAGGACTGTTTCAAGGAGCAACCGAAATATTTCTTCGTGGACAGAATTCATTGCCTTTCCAAACACTTAAGGTACTTGCCTTAACGCTATGGGTGACTTCTAGGAAAAATTGTATGCAGTAAGCTTTATTAAATAGTATACTTTCTTTTTGCTTGCGTTTCGTCTTTATATATATATATATATATATATATATATATGTGTGTGTGTGTGTGTGTGTGTGTGTGTATGTGTGCGCGCAAGTGCAAATTTTTACCAGTCGCCAATAAAATACTAGAGAAATTCTATGAATTCCTTTCCCTCCAGTCTGCTCATCGGATATGTGATGATGAAGAGCTCATAACATTTGCGAAACATAGGTCTAAGGCTAAGGTTACCTGTGGCCTTCAGATGTATATTTTTGCTTTAACAGTCGGTTGTTAGAACTTGAAGTCTCTACACATTGCAGCTTCATGACTAGAAATGACACTTTTCATACGGGAATGCTTTGACTGCTGTCCTGATCCTGGAGTTGAGGAGACAATAAACGTAAAAGCATTATCAATTCAGTTATTTGACAACACTTCCCAGAAAATAAACGAACTTACCGCGCAGTCTTATTAGTTTATTGACGGGTGATCAATGCGTGTAACAGCAATCAAATTTCCATCCCTCGTTCTTTTATGAATCTTTTTACGACTCGACTTTATGTCATATTTTCCATTTATCTCCCCCTTCTAGTCTATTTTCACTCAATACCACTGTTCCCAGCAGAGCAATTAATATCATGCCGAGAATAGAGAGAGAGCCTTTCCATAGAATTTCCAGAATGGGCTTTTATTTAATTACCTCGGAAACTTTATCATAGCAATAACGATAATAAGCAATTAAGATAATTATAGGAAACAATAAATTCAAGAGCGAACTGTAGATATGAAGATATTTTTAAGAATACCTCTATCTGGGAGGGCTGTTTTCATTGACGGTGAGAAACAGGAGTTTTAATGGTACGTACTTCAGTGAAATGAGCAATTAAATTCCGCGATAGATTCTCAGCACTGGCTGTTTGTGTGTTCTCGCCGATCCATTTTTGTCGCCAAAGTCGCCGCCCTGTCTACTCTTAACTGTGCATCTTATAACGGGTAAGATAAGACCCTGACGCCTAAGATGGGGATAATTAGTACCTTGAAGATATATTTCCTCGAATTGGAAGTAACTTTTTTTTTAAACGCAGGGAGTTTCTGGCTAAATAAACAAATGAGACTTTTCAGTCGTTCACGTGTTCAAGAGTGTAATCTATAAGGCGTGTTTGAATGAAACCCGTCCGCAACTCGCCACATGAGGAGTTGACTTTTTAATTACGAAATGCAAAAGCTAAAGTGTAGCTGTATGTGCGGTTCATGCACAGTGTTCGCAAAAATTTTCCATTGGCTTCATTTGTAGACGCGTGGTATTACGTCGAAGATGGATGATGTGGTTCCAAACTCATTCAAGCAGGGTCAGAGAGCGGAGGTTCAGTTTGTATGAGCTGAGGAATGCAAGCCAGTGGAGGTCCATCGCAGTACTGATTAAACAAGCACTAGATAATCTGCATATGGCTATCAATAACAAGCGGCTCGGTATGCTGTGCTCAGGAGTCATCATTTTCCTGGATAATGCACGGTCGCATTGTAGCCAAGTTTGCTGCTGATGCCCTAGCGGGCAAGATATGGGAGATCCTTGAACATCCTGAATACAGTCGAGATTCGACACCACGTGACATTCCTCTTATCGGACTGTTAAAGAAATTCCCAAATGGACAAAGATTCGACACCGATGAGGACCCTTACAGGCTGCAGTTGAAGACTGGTTCAAGCGGCAACCGAAATCTTTCTTCATGGACGGAATTCATCGAGTTCCCAATCACGAGGATACTTGCCTCAACGCCATGGGTGACTTTTGAGAAGCATTGCATGCAGTAAGATTTAATAAATAGAACGCTTTCTATTTGCATGTGTTTCGTCTTTTATTTATTTCTTCTCTACACATCTCGAACTGGTTTTATCTGAACAAGCCTCAAATTTAAAATATGTCTTCCAAATTGCTTATCCCAATTTGCCGGCGTTTTTAATATGTCGGCTAGTAAGTTCTAGTAAGTATTCCAAGCAATGTATTCTGTTAGTGCGCAATGAGGAGACAAAAAAGCATATATATATATATATATATATATATATATATATATATATATATATATATATATATATATATATATCAGAGTGCAGTCATACGACTTACGCCGGAAAGAACCATCGTCTATCACGAATTGTGTCACTAACTTTAGAACGCATAAAGAAAACATATGACTAATTTATTATTGCCATTCATTAAATCACATTCGTTTCTGAGTCTGTTAATTATCATTATTATTATAAAGTGACTCTGACCTGATCTTACTCGGGTTGTTTTAACGAAATATATGCGCAAATCAGTTTGACAATTTGAAAAAAAAACTTCTCAATTGAGTTTAATTATGCTAAATACAAACATACCCTTAACATGCACTGATTACATAAGATCACGTTACTTATTCAGAAAGAACTTCGTCGACAGTAAAAATGAATGTGGATGCCATCCTGTTACTATAAATCTTTATGTATTTAACATAATTCTTAATTCATTTATCTTTTTTCTAATTTCTTCCTCATCTGAATATGCATTATGTATATATATTAACTGCCAATAATCTCTTGTTACTCATTACCTTTTGCATAATTTTTAAAGAGGTCTGAATTTAAGGGACTAAAAGGGGTTTTCTACAGAAAATCTGAGTAAAAAGTTAATCGCCGGGATTATTGACGTATAATGTGGCAAGCGCGAGTGTGCGGACACAGAACGCCGTACGAGCTATTAATAGAATTGAGTAGCCTTGGGGAATTGGCGGGAAAGGACTACGTTGGAAAGTGATGAGATCAGCTCAAAAAGTTCCGAAACAATCTAGATACGGATAGCGCGCGTTGTTCGTGGCAGCGGTAAAAAGATTTTAAGCAGACCGGGGAATGAAATCGATTATGATGGACATGCAGTGAAACGTTTCGTGTTTTGAGATCAGGCTCTATGTTAAACTGGAGAGTGGTTTCATTGTGAACTGAAGAAATAAATTTATGGAAAATGATTATGGTGTGTTTCTTGAGAACTGAAGTGCCTTACCACAACGCTGCAGACTGGATATTATCGTAAAAGAGTGGATGTGCTCTAAGACACGTCATATATATATATATATATATATATATATATATACAGTGGAATCTCGATCTATCGTTTTTCAAGGGACCGATTGAAATGAACGATAAATGCGGGAAAACGATAGATGCGGAAACATAACAAAGCAATATGATAGTTGGAACTGGATAAAATGAACGACACATACGGGAAAACGATGGATCTGAAAACGATCGATCGAGATTCCACTGTACATACATATATATATATATATATATATGTGTGTGTGTGTGTGTGTGTGTGTCTTGTGCAGTCATCCGATCGACTTCGAAGAGCACCATAGTTTATCAAGAATTGTGTTACAAAATTTAGAGCTAAAAAAATATGACTTCTTAATTTATTATTTATTTATTCCAATAAATTAACAAGTCATCCTTTGCTATTCATTAAAACACTTGCATTCGTCTCTTAGTCTGATAATTACCATTATTACTATAATCGATATGAAGTGACTCCGGCTCAACCTCACTCAGGATATTTTAATGAAATACATGGGCTAATCAGTTTGATAAGTTCTTCTTCCTAAAAAATATCTTAATTGGGTTTAATTATGCAAAATACAAACATACCTTTAACATGCCCTCATAACATAAGACCGTGTTACTTATCGACGAGAAAGAGAACATCGACGATAAAAATGAACGCCGATGCCATTCCGTTACTATAAATCTTTACGTATTTAACATAATTCTTAATTCATTTATCTTTTTTTTCGCTTTAGATTTCTTCCTCATCTGAATATGCATTACGTGTATTTATTAATTGGCAATTATCTCTGATTACTCATTACCTTTTAGCATATCACCAATTTTACGGATGTCAGAGCCCATGAGCGCAGCGCTTTCATAATACTTTGTAATAAAAAAGACGTTAAATAGGACCTTCCATGATGTAAAAAAAAAAATGAAATAAAATAAAGTGTATACCTTCATTAAAAATGCCACAGCCAAAAAAAATTTACGAAGAAAAAAAACTGTACATTATAACGTTAATTAACTGCCATTCGAGCGAATAAAACGCAACGTAAATTCATGACGAATTTTCGATTTTTTTTTATTTATTATTGCGTTCGGACTATACCTCCTTTTTTTAATTTATTTTTAACCCGGTTTTTATTAAACTTGCACATAAGAAAAGAATCCAAGAAAACCTAGAGGTTGGAAAAAAATATATTTTGTGCGATGGAGAAAAAGCAATAATGAAAATGAAATTAAAAGAATAAAAACGTTCCGTCCTTTTTAGAACGAAAAAGAGAATAATGAGGTTTAGTGCCAGCCCCCCCTCTTTTTATAAGCTCCCCCCCTTCTTCGTCAGCCATGTTAATCCTATTTTAATGACCAAAAGTGGTATTGATTTTTTCCAGTTTTTTTCTGTATATAAATTTTTGAAATAAAAAAAATTGCTTTTATAAAGGGGCCTTTTATAGCTTTCGTATTTAATGAGAAAAAAAATTCTAGCCTTAAAGATCAGGGGGGGGGGCAGCAAAAAAGTAATTATGCAATGTGGGTGATGGGAGCCTCAAACTCGTCGATATTGATCGAAAAACATCGATTTTAAATTTTTTTCTTTTTACATTGCTTCTGATTTCATATACTCTATTCAAAGCGTGTCTGAAACATTAACAACAGCATAAAAAAAGGAACGAAACAGGGAAATGCTGGTTAATGCTACCGTTAAAACCTCTTTACATCATCAATTATAAAATATTTAACATATACAGTGAGACTTGTCTAGCCGGTTACCCCTATTCGAGGCCCCCTCCCTCCCCCTCTAAACGGCCATATTTTACGTTCAGAACATATTAAAGATTCCATGATGGCTACTTTCTTTCGAAAACATTACTGACCGCTATAGAGTAATTTCATTGTATATATGTATATACACTGTACATACAAACATACGTACATATGTACACACACACACACACACACATATTTATATATATATATATATATATATATATATAGTGGACTCGTTTAAAGACTCATTTTCATTGCGTCCGATTTCATGTTCCCTATTCAAAGCGTGTCTGAAACATTGGAAAAAAGAAAATGGTAGGAATGCTGGTTAATGCTATATTTATAACCTCTTTACATCATCAATTATCTAATATTTAATTTTATAGAGAAGGAGAAGTCTCTCACGTACGTTCGGAAGGCAAACCTGTTTCGCCGTAATGACTTTTCATTGCTGAAAGCATCCAAATTGTAGAAGGGAAGGGAGAAGCCCATCGGCGAAATTACATCACAGCTTTATTGGTCGTTGCAGTTTGCAACACCCCCGCCCACTCAAAAATGGCTCTTAACACTGTCCATTCCGGCCACCCCTGCTATAGTGATTAACGTCATGAACCTTCAAGGATACACACATACACACACACACACATACACACACACACATATATATATATATATATATATATATATATATATATATATACATACATATATATATATATATATATATATATATATATATATATATATATATATATATATATATATATATATATATATATATATATATATATATATATGTGCTTCTCTATGGTGGCCAGCCATGCTTCCGACGAAGATTGGCCGCTTTGAGGGTGTCCATCGAAAAGAGGTTTTTACCATAATATTCGATCCAACCCTAAAAATAATGGCTGCAAAATCGAAGATGAATTAATTCTTCATGATCACTAAACATCATTACTTCTAAGAAATCTTTGACAGGAAAACAACCATGTTCTGCCCTCCGTCGAAACAGTTTGTTCTACAGACGTATCGACATCCATTAGCCAATAGCCTATTACAGAGGTGGGGAACCTTTTTACCATAAGAGGCCACATGTAAATTAGGTAGTACAAAAGGAGGCCGAATAAGTTGATGTACCTATAAATACGACTTTTATGAAATTATTATAGTTAGGTATAGTTTTAACAATTTGGTGCATTATATAGAAAAATAACAAAAAAAAATTAAGTCCTTATTTATTTATTATTTGACTTAAAAATTTACAATACAAAATATTTTTGTATTCCCATAAGGGTAAAAACTTGTTATAACATTAATCCTTAATTATTATTTTTTTATAAAATTATTAGATTCATAGATACCACTGTAATTTTTTATATTTCACTCTTGGTATTTTTATTTATATAAGTACACACACATATAAATACATATTCTTCCAGATTTTAATAAACTTTTATAAACAACCAGATTTTAACGAATTTTAATAAACGACTACATATGTAAATACCTCTTCAAATAAAAATAATAAAGTAGAAGTATTTTTAAATAATTTAACATTATAAAGAAATACAATAGAAAAATAATAGTATTAAATTATAAATAACTGACATAGCGACAATTCCTAAAATAATTTTAAAATCCGATGGAAAATTTAAGCTAGTGGGATATTTGCATTTGTTTATTGCTTGAAAGTAATTGAATATTTGGATCAAGCTTCGTAACGCGAAGCCTGCGCACATACGTTCATGCCGTTCTTTATTTAATTCGATTCATTTGCAAATTGTTGTAATCTATAAAATTAAGTATTAATTAATACAAGTGCTAGCTTTCATGAAGGCCGCACAGGAAGATCACGGAGGTCGCATGCGGCCTTAAGGCCGCGCGTTCCCCACCTCTGGCCTATTACATCAAAACCATCAAAATCCATAGTCGAAAATCTGAACTTGAAAATCTGGATATCTCTCACTCTTTTTCTCTCTCTTTATATATATATGTATGTATATATATATATATATATATATATATATATATATATATATATATATATATATATATATATATATATATATATATATATATATATATATATATATATATATATATATGTGTGTGTGTGTATATATATATATATATATATATATACACTGCTGGCCACCCAAATTGCATTACCAAGAAAGACAAGAGATATCACAACAAAATTTATTTTGTAGGTAGCATGTTGACTAAGTATCAAATGATTAAATTTATAGACTTCTGTGAAGTGTGTTTCCTGCCAAAATCAGTAGCCAGAGTAGCCGCCATTGTTAGAGATCAACGCTGCCACACGCCTCGGCATTGATTCAAAGAGACTTTGGATGAGTTCTTGGGGTGCAGCAGACCAAGCAGCTTCCACACGTTGCCAAAGTTGATCTGCTGTGGCAGCTGGGGATGGAATCTGGGTCAATCGTAGAGCAACCATGGACCACATGTTTTCTATCGGCGAAAGATCCGGAGAGCGAGGCGGCCAGGGAAGCAATTCAATCTGGCGATTGACGAAGAACTGTTGGACAATGCGTGCCACGTGTGGTCGCGCATTATCCTGTTGAAATATGGCTGTGGGCAAGCCCTGAAGGTAAGGAAGGACAACTGGCTCCAACACCTCGGAGATGTAGCGCTGGCTGTTTAAAGTACCGGCAATGCGTACTAGAGGTGTGCGAGAGTGATATCCAATACCGCCCCATACCATAATACCCGGTGCAGGACTAGTGTGGCGATGCATAACGCAGCTGTTCAGCATCCTCTCTTCACGGTGTCTCCAGACTCGAATGCGACCACCGTGGTGTTGCAGACAGAAGCGTGACTCGTCAGTAAAGACAATTTCATTCCATTCTGCCGTCCACATCCTTCTGTCATCGCACCATTGGCGGCGGAGACGTCTGTGGTTCTGCGTCAAGGGTAGACAAAGCAATGGACGTCTTGCGGACAGACCACTCTGCTGTAAACGGCGTCGAATGATACGCGCAGACAATAGATGATGCGTTACAGACTGCATGTGCTATGCTATGGCTCGTGATGTGACTGAGCGATCCGTCACTGCCATGCGCACAATTTGCCTGTCATCACGTGAAGTGGTGCGTTGAGGTGAATGCGATCGAACACGCCGGTCCGTCGTACCCTCCTGCATCCAACGATCACATATCCGCATTACAGTTGTTTGGTTTCGTCCAACACGACTACCGATTTCCCTGAAAGATAATCCACAATCTCGGTAGGCCACTATCCTTCCTCTGTCGAACTCGGATACTTGATCAAAAGATGATCGCTGTTTTCGACGAGGCATAATTGATCGTTTTTTTTTGAAAAAACCACAAGAAAAACACAATTGCCGAACTTGAAATCGTCGAAATCTCCAAGCCTTAAATAGCGCTTTGAAGTGGCGCCACAGGCGCGCGTGATGTGCGTCTGCGCTGAAATTCTAATCATTTGCATATCTCACCTCCGCTAATGCATGTTGTAAATTTCATGTTATTTGCATGTTTCCTTCAGGGTGTTGCATTTACAGTGGCCAGCAGTGTATATGTGTATATATATATATATATATATATATATATATATATATATATATATATATATACACACATACACACACACAGAAACACATATGTGTGTGTGTGTGTATCCATAAAGGAAGAATCCACAACTTGGTCAATCCTGTGTCTGAAATCAAAGCTCCTGAAGTTCATCAAAGCATATTAAAAATAATGGCTGTGAAATAGAAAATAAATTAATTCTTCAGGATAAGTATAAGATATATATATATATATATATACAGTGCCGTAACCAGGCAAGGGCAACAGGGGCACCCGCCCAGGACCCACATGGATAGGGACCCAAAATGCTGTATTTGTTTTTTTTATTTTCCCAAACC
>OU015490.1:172044474-172091974 GCA_907164885.2 Dolomedes plantarius
CCTGCTCCAAGATCACCGAGTACCTGACGATAAACGGCATCGCGACGATTCCCCAACCCCCTTACAGTCCCGACTTGGCACAAGTAGACTATTCCCTATTCCTAAAAGTGAAATCCTCTCTCAACGGACACCACCATGGGACCCTAAGTGCCGTCAAAAAAGCTTGCACGCGTACCCTTAGGCACGTTCCGGAATTCGCCTACCAGGGAGCCTTCGAGTCGTGGAAAAGCCGCTGGCAAATGTGTGTCGACGCTCAAGGGATGTATTTTGAAGAGTTTTGAGGAATTGTAGCAATATCTCAAATAAATTTATTTTTCCGAAACTTTTCCCGATACTTTTTATACAAACCCTGTATGCGTTTGGTTTTGCTAATAAATTGCGACGGAAAAAATTTAGTACCAAAAGTTTTTCTTAATCCAGTTTTATGCTTCATTCGACGACTCTACGTTTAATACCAAACAGATTTCATAAGCAATATTTACACTTGATATCCAGTTATTGTAAATGATTAATTAAAGTTAAATACTGAAGTATATGTCAAACATTTGTGGCCGAGTTTTAATCCCCATTCTTTTTGAGTTATCTCTTATATTCCCACTTGTTTTTCAACTAACATAAATGAGAATTTCAAGCAAAATATGTAGATGATTTCTGATCGCATTTCAATCTTCTGTAACACTCTTTCCGGGATGCGATACGTAAGAAATAACACCACTTTGTATTCAATTGACATAAATGATTAATTAAAATAAAAACTGAAATATATGTCAATCATCTTTAGCCGAGTTTTAATCATTTATAACATTCTTTTTGAGATATCCGTTATATTCTTACTTGTTTTTCAACTAACGTAAATGAGAATTTCAAGCAAGATATGTAGATGATTTCTGATCGGACTTTCATCTTCTGTAACACTCTTTTCGTGATGCGATACGTAAGAAATAACCCCACTTAATATTCAATTAACGTAAATGATTAATTAAAATCAAAAACTGAAATATATGTCAGTCATCTTTAGCCGAGTTTTAATCATGTATAACATTCTTTTTGAGATATCTGTTATATTCTTACTTGTTTTTCAACTAACGTAAATGAGAATTTCAAGCAAGGTATGTAGATGATTTCTGATCGGACTTTCATCTTCTGTAACACTCTTTTCGTGATGCGATACGTAAGAACTAACCCCAGTTGATATTCAATTAACGTAAATTATTAATTAAAATCAAAAACTGAAACATATGTCAATCATCTGTGGCCGAGTTTTAATCTTGTACACCATTCTTTTTGAGATATCTCTTATATTCCCATTTGTTTTTCAACTAACGTAAATGGGAATTTCAAGCACTGAAAAATATGGATGATTTCCGACCGGGTTTTAATCTTCTGTAACACTCTTTTTATGATGTGAAACGTAAGAAATAATCTCACTTGATATTCCATTAACGTAAATTATAAAAATTATAAAATACTGATTTTACGTGAAACATCTGTAACTGAATTTCAATGCTGTAAGCCCCTCTTTTGGGGTATTTCTTACGATCCCACTTATTATTAAAATAAACTTCAATGAGATGAACTTCAAATACTGAAAAATATGTCAATAATCTTCATCGGAATTCTAATCATGTTTACTATCCTTTTCTCATTTATATCTATATATATAAAACAGTTTCGTAACTGATTGACTGACTAACTGACAGACAACGCACAGACCAAACCTCTAGGGCTGAAATTTCGCATGACGATTCTTCTTATAGTGTGGGGGACCTCTGGACTTAAAGGGCTGAAATTTCGCATGGCGATTCTTCTTATAGTGTAGGAGTGCACTAAGAAAGATTTTTGAAAAATAATTCTTAGATTTTATAAAATCAAATTTTGAAACTGTTTTAGTAACTTTTTTTAAGTTTGCATTTAAAATAATAATTTGGGAGCTATAAAATTAATATAACCAGAAAGATCATAAATATTCCCTTAAAATTAAATCTTTTTTGAATCTTTACCTCCATTTTCTGATTTTTGGTGAATTTTTAAAGATCAATTTTTAGAATTTAATTTATTAAATGCTGATCACATGATTTCTTTTTCTGGTACTTTAAATTAATTTATCGTCACGTGCATAACAACGAAATAGACAAAAAAATTCTTGCTAATGTGGCAGAAGATTAGACATTATCCAAAAGAATATTAAAATGCAGTAAAAGAAATGATCCTCAAACTGTACTATATTAACTGTACTATATTCTTTAGTATGTTCTATTAGATTTAATTTGAATATTTTCTTCATTATTTTGTGTATAAAAATATCTGTTACGATTTTTTCATAAATATATTTTTTGTTTTTTTTACATCAATTGCATACATTGATCTTTGTATTTATTATAAATATATTTATACATATTTTTGGCATTAATTGCATACATTGACCGTTGTATTTAATTTGAATGTACTCCGTAGCGAAGTACGGATTTTCAGCTAGTAACTTATATCCATACTTGTTCTTCAATTAACGTAAAGTAGAAGAACTTCAAATACTGAATAATACGTAGATGATTTGTGTTCAGATTTTAATCTTGTATACCACCCTTTTAGAGATGTGATACCTGAGGAATATTCCTATTTGATATTCAGTTAACGTAGATGATAAACACTTCAAATAATGAAGCATATGTCAATTACCTGTAGCCTAGTGCTAATTTTGTATATCATTCTTTTTACGATATCTTTGATAGTCGGAATTGTTTTTCATTTAACGTAAATGAGAACTTCAAAAACTGAAAAATATGTAGATGATTTGTACTCGGATTTTATCTTCTAAAACACCCCTTTTCGTTATGTGATACCAAAGGAAGATCGCCACTTGATATTCAAGTAATGTAAATAATAAAAATTTCAAATAGTGAAATATACATCAATCTGTAGCCGAATTTCAAACTTGCACACTACTGTTTTTGTGAGATCTGTTTCATTTCCACTTGTTCTTCAATTAATGTAAGTAAAAACTACAAGTACCGAAAAATATGTCGCTGGATTTAAATCTTGTATATCACCTTTTTAGCGATACCTAAGTAATATTCCAACTTAATATTCAATATTCGTAAATGATAAAATATTGAAATAATGGACTATATCTCAAACATCTGTAGCCTATTTTTAATCTTGTATATCACCCTTTTTGTGATATCTCTTACAACCGCACTTGTTCTTCAATTAATGTTCATGAGAATTTGCAATACTGAAAAATGAATCGATGATCTGAAGTCGGATTTTAATCTTGTATATCACCCATTTCGTGATACTTAAATTATATTCTCGCTTGATATTCATTTAACGTAAATGAGAAAAAAACCTTCAAATACTGAAATGCATGCCAATCATCTGTAGCCGAATTTAATCTCGTTTACCACTTTTTTGTGATACCACTTACAAACACACCTGTTCTTCAGTTAACGTAAATTGGAATTTCAAATACTTATAATTATGTCGATGATATATAGTCGGATTTTAATCTTATGTAACACCTTTTCTGATTCGTAAGTGACATACCCGCTTGTTCTACTATGAACGTCAGTCAGTACTTCAAATTCTGAAAAATGTATATGGAACGTAGTTGAATTTTATTCTTCTAAAAAAACCCTTTTTTGGATATCGATGCATTATATCCACTACTCATCAATTACTGTGGTTAATTTGGTGAAACAAATGAAATTTTAATCGCGGCTAAACGGTATATGAAAGAAACATATTTAAAAACTATTAACTCATAACGTAAATAACCAGTCTAGCCACGCGGAAATTTAAATGCTTACATATACCTTTGATTAGGAGCATTTCTGCATACATTCCAATGTATATAGGTAGTCAAAACATCGGTGAAAAACACTGACCAAGAATCTAAGATTATTCGGGTCGCATACTGAGAATTCCATGCAGTCAAGTCGGATATAATGCCGTTTATCTGTAATCTTTGGATTAAAAGGCTAATATCTCTCAGATAGGATTAACGTTTAGCGTATATCTTCTTTTTTAAATTATGATTATCTCAAGCAAATCGTATTCTAAAAGCTGGACGACTTGTTATTTATTCGTCCATACAAATAACACTTTTTCCTGCAAAATTAATGAGCAAAAATTTATGGATGGACGGAAATGATACAAGATTTAATTGATGGAGTTACTGATTATGATATCTCTCCCAAATCACAGCAAAAATACAGGAAAAGATGGAATATATATTTATCCATATAAATAAAACCTTTATAGCAAGATTTAACTGATGGACAAAAATTTATGATGGACAGAAATTATACAAGATTTAATTGATGGAGTTGCTGATTATGATATCTCAAACAAATCACAGCAAAAATACTGGAAAAGATGGGATATATATTTATCCATATAGATAAAACCTTTTCCAACAAGATTTAACTGATGGACAAAAATTTATGATGGACAGAAATTATACAAGATTTAATTGATGGAGTTACTGATTATATCTCAAACAAATCACAGCGAAAATACTGGAAAAGATGGGATATATATTTATCCATATGAATGAAACTTTTTCCAACAAGATTTAACTGATGGACAAACATTTATGATGGACAGAAATTATTCAAGATTTAATTGATGGAGTTGCTGATTATGGTATCTCAAACAAATCGCAGTATAAAAGCTAGAAAAGGTGCTGTTAATTTATTTATACAAAAACACTTTTTTTAGAAAGTTTTAATTGATCGATAAAAATTTATGTTAGCCTGGAAGTTGTAATTTATCCATCCAGGCAAATGACGCCTTTTTTTGTTGATCAGAAATTATACAAGATTTAATTGATAGGATTACTAACTTCAAATTTCTAAATGTTGCAGCCTAAAGACGCTCGATTCTCCCACAAAGTCATACATATTACGAAAGACTAGACGCTCACCCTCAGAAAATGACCTAAAAGTATCTTTTGTTTGCAGAAAACCGACCCCGTATTAAAAACCTTTTTTGCCCTTCAACTTTCTCTGGCGTTCAGATTGTCCACTTGATGATAGCTTACGCCAAATATGATGTATGTCTTTTTGTATCCGATGGGGTTTAAAAACCTAATGAAAAGGAGGGGGGGGGGGGCGGGGAGGACTTCGAATCAGTGAGCAGACGATTTTAATGGAACGCCATTTAATTCCTTTAATAATAACGACTGGAAAATGTTGCTCATGTAACCTGCTATTAATCTGTCGTTAGCAGCATGAGTAATTGGAAGCGAGCACGTAAAATGCTTGTATAAGGAATCGGATGGTAGTCAATGGAAATAATTTTCGTGAGAGTAAACACTTTTTGAAGAACGATAGTGTTTCAATTGCGGGAATGATTATATTCTGAGATGTAATTTAGAATTGAGGAGCGGGACAGCAGGCGGTAAAAACACAGGGGACTGTATGAATTTTTAAGTTTTTTTATATAAAAAGCTTTTGGCGTTGTCTAATATAATTGTGATTCATTAACATTTCTTATTCAAATAAAGAAACAATAAGTTACTTATTACATGAAGCTTTTCGTCCAGTCCGATCGCGGAAAGAAAACTTGGATGTAAACACGTAAAAATATGTTTAAGGAATTGGATGGTCATCAATGGAATAAATTTCCGTGAGAGTAAACCCTTTTTGCGATGATAGATGTTAAGGAATAACATCTATATTATACAACACCAATTTTTTATTCTTCTTTAAATTTTCTTTTTGCGATCAAATTGAACGAAATATTTCACATAATTAATTTCACATAATAAATTTTACATACTGGAAAAGATGGGACACATATAATATCATTCTTTATGACGATAGTGTTTCAATTGTGGGAAGAAGTATACACTGATATGTAATTCGAGAAAGCTGATAAATCACATCGGGAACTTGATGAATTTTTCAGTTTTTAAAAAACTTTATTGTTGTATAATATTATTTTTATTCCTTAACATCTGTCATCGGAATAAAGGAACCATAATATATTTATCGTATGAGGATTTCGTTCAATTTGATAGCAGAAGGAAAACTTTAACAACAAAAACCTTTTAATGTTGTATAATATTGTTTTTCCTGAACATCTATCATCGGAATAAAGGAAGCATAAGTTACTTTTCCTATGAGGTTTTCGTTCAATTTGATAGCAGAAAGAAAACATTTTAATAACTTTTAGTGTTGTATAAAATAGTTGTTTTTCCCATAGAATCTACCATCGCAATAAAGGAACCAAAAGTTACATATTGTGTGAAAGTTTTCATCCAATTTAATCGCAAAAAGAAAATATAAAAAAAAAATTTCAATGTTGCATAATCCATCTATCATCGGAATAAAATAACCTTAAGTTACTTACCATATGTTTACCTTCAACTTGATCGCAGAAAGAAAATATTTTAAAAAAACTTTTAGTGTTGTGCAATACTGTTTTTCGTTAACATCTATCATGGAAATAAAGGAATCATAAGTTATTTATTATGTGAAAGTTTTCGTTCAATTTGATCGCAGAAAAAAAATTTTCAACAACTTTTGGTGTTGTATAAAATAGTTGTTTTTTCCCATAGCAACTAGCATCTCAATAAAGGAACCAAAGATTTCTTATTGTGTGCAAGTTTTCATAAATTTAATCGCAAAAAGAAAATATTTAAAAAACTTTTAATGTTGTATAATATAATTATCCATCTATCATCGGAATAAAGTAACCATAAGTTACTTACCATATAATGTTTTCCTTCAACTTCATCGCAGAAAAAAAACATTTAAAAAAACTTTTAGTGTTGTGTAATATTGTTTTTCGTTAGCATCTATCATCACAATAAAGGAGCCATATCTTATTTATTAATAAGTGAAATTTTTCGTTCAGTTTGATCGCAGAAAGAAAACTTAAAAAATAAATTAGAGTTGTTTATTATAGATGTTACTCCTTAACATCTATCATCGCAAAAAAAGAAACAGACAATACTTATTATACTTATTATGTGACAGTTTTCGTTCAATTTGACGGCGAAAAGAATACTTGGATGTAAACACGTAAATTTATATAAAAAATCCGATGATAGTCTATGAAAATAATTTTGACAAGAGTAAATATACTCATGGACAAAAAAATTAGCGCACCAAGAAGGAGTCGTGAAAATGAAACGAAATTTTACATACGTAATGACTACTTTGATATAAGTAAATGATAAGAAAATCAAAGAAAAATGATAATTTATTTCAGAGAAAAAGGCAAAAGAACGGAGGAGTTAATACTCCGTTGGACCCCCTCTAGCGCGAATGCACGATGCCATACGATCGGGCATTGAGTCATACAAGTTCTGTATGATGTCTTGAGACATTTCGTTCCATATTTGCTGTAACCTTGCCTCTAGTTCGTTCAAACTCGTGGGATGCCCAACTCGTCGTCCCAAATGATCCCAGATATGCTCGATTGGAGACAAATCTGGGGATCGGGTAGGCCAAGGAAGGGTAGTAACAGTGCGGAGACAGTCTTGTGACACCCTTGCCGTATGAGGCCGAGCATTGTCTTGTTGAAAAATGACTCCTGGGAGCCGTTGCATGAGTGGCAACACATGTGGTTGCAGGATTTCATGAACATACCGCTGGGCTGTCATGGTGCCACGGAACAATACTAGGGGTGACCGTGTATTGTAGGCAATGGCACCCCATACCATCACACCAGCTGTGGGAGCGATGTGTCGCTGTACAGAAAAGGCAGGATTGAAGCGTTCACCACGGGCTCTCCACACACGAACACGATTGTCATCACTTCCGAGATTGAATCTGGATTCATCCCTAAAGACGACCTGGTTCCATTCCGCTGCAGTCCTGTTTCCTCGTGCGCGGCAAAACTCCAAACGGAGGCGTCGATGGGTGGGCGTCAAGGGCAGCACACGTAATGGGCGCCGCGATACCAACTGTCCTTCAGCCAGGCGCCTTCGTATGGTTCGAGAAGACACAGAGGCCCCTAGTGAAGGTGCTACCTGTGCCTGGATGGCGGCCGATAAAGCAGTTGGCTGTACGCGTGCATTTCTTACGATGTGGCGGTCTTCTCGACGACTGGTCTGTCGAGGGCGTCCTGAGCCTGGTCTTCGTGTACACGACATCTCTCGGGTCCACTGGTCCCAACACCTCCTCACAACACAATCAGAGCGGCCTAATTGACGAGCTACTCGATTAGCTGACCACCCAGCTTCCGTCATCCCGACGATTCTCCCCCTCTCAAACTGCGACAACTGCTTATATTGTCTTCGAACATGGCGTAATGGCATGTCTATCTCAGCTCTTCCTTTGTAAATGATTCAGCACACTCAAACAAGCTTTGGTTACCTGTTTTATACTCCACAGAGTACGATGTTCAACGCCCTCTACCGGCTATACGTAATGCTCAATCACGCTGCATTTCTAATCATCTGCATATCTTCCCGACATGTACCTTCATTGCAAGTTTCGTTACGATCCCGCAATTATTTCTTGGTGCGCTAATTTTTTTGTCCATGAGTGTATATATATATTGGGTGTGTCATAAATTCGTGCAAAGTTCAAAAATTAGTAATAAAAGAAATAACGCTCGGAAAAATTTTCTGTTTGCGCGAATAGGATCAGAGGGACATTGGATTTTTTTTCCATGTAAAAAAAAAGTGTTTCCAAAAGTAATCGAAAGAGGGCACTTTTGCGTGACCACGTTAAAGTATTGCAGGAAAGACATGCGTTACCTGCTGTCACCTTCTTGCAGGATGGTGCTCCGCCCCACATTTCACGTGATATCAAGACGTTCCTGTTGGAATCTTTCACTGAAGACCGAGTTCTATAAGTCGCGGTTATAAGTTTCAGTGGCCCTCCCGATCACCAGACTTTACCCCGGTAAATTTTTAGTTGGGGGGGGGGAAACTTAAAGACTTATGTGTATCGAGGCTCCCCAACCACTTTGGTGAAACTAAAAAATGTCATTCGACAGACAGTCGCAGCCATCGATGCTAGAATCCTCTGTAATGGGCTTAGTGACGCGCGTCACTTGCCTATTATCTTGTGCTGGTAGTAATGTTGAACATCTGTTACTTTAAAATGAATGCACGTCTCATGATATTGTGATCTCTTTGATTTTCTGTTTGAGTTTGCCTGATTTTTCATAAAACGTCTCCGTATGACGTGTGAGCGCCCTCTTTCGGTTACTTTTGGAAACCTTTTTTTTTTACATGGAAAAAAATCCAATGTCCCTCTGATCTTACTGACGGAAACAAAAAAAAATTTTCCTAGCATTACTTCTTTTATTATGAATATTTGAACTTTGCAGGAATTTATGACGCACCCGGTATATATATGACATAACATGTCTTGTAGAAGAAGCTGGAAAAGAGTTCGTTATTGGGACGCAGTAAATAGGCGAATTATTTAATATAGTTTTATTGTCGTTCATATGCAGTTTCTCCATAGGGAGGGAGCTAGACCGAGTGACATTGAAATGTACAAACACTATCAGAAAAAAGGCCCGGCTTTCAGCTGTGTTTACATTTTTATATCGGGAAAATACAGAAGAGGTGATGCAAGGGTTATTCCCTATGACGTTATGTTACGTCATGGACTAGGGCGTGTCCAATGATTCTTATCGGCTCAGTCTCACTAGACAGAGGTTTTCCAAAGTCTGTAAGGATCTTCCTCTGTCTATAGGGGAACGAAGGGATTAAGTACTGTAAACTTTATGAGGATTACATCATCTTTAGAAATCGAATAAATTATGTTTTACAGGCACATGGAAAAGTCAGATTATTAATATAAAAATTATATATATATATATATATAAGTATATACTTCATAAATATAAGTAAAATATATACTATATAGTATAGGATATATATTAAGAAATTTTAATATACGTATAGTTAAATGACTAAGTAAAAAATTTCTTACTTTATTACGGAGTATAATTTAAAAACAATCTCTAAATCCAAGTCAACAATCATTGGAAAAATTTCCTCCATACGTTAACATCGATCTGAGCGAATCCAATATGGCTACAACACAGTAACCTTAATGGTAGTTTAATTCATGACGAACAACGTAAATACATTCCCAATACCAATATCTCTGTCATTAGGCACAGTCTTCTACAAAGCTATACGGACACAGTGACTTTGAAAGAACACACATTCACATATATTACGTAACGTATACCAGAAAAGGATAGATAAATAAACAAAAAAGAAAATAATATATATACATATATTTTTTCTTTCACTATAAACGCAGAAAAGAGTTACACAGCTCTCCTCTTCAGCCACCATAAAAACTAAATCTCCAAAATTTGCGAAACACTCTGCGTAAATTCCCCCCGTTCTTAAATCTCGTCAGATTGAAATGCAAGAGATATTCAATAAATGCTAAAATCGTGTAACATAAATGCAAACAATGCGAAATGTGCTTTTCCGTTTTTTTTTTCTGGGGGTGGAAGACGTTGGAAGCCAACAAAGCATTTTCCGGGAGAAATGGTCGAAATATAAAAAGAGCTCCGGCTTAATAGTTTTAGCTCCAAAAGTGCCACTATAGTGTAGAGACCCCAAGTCTTACAAAATCTTACGAAATCGCTTTTCTGTCCGGCTTCAAACGTTAAAAATAAACTGTCGCAGAGGCCCCAAATATAAAAGACGATTTTGGAGTAAGAAATAGGTTTCTCGGCCATATTTTTCGCTCGGGGATAACATTTTATGTCCAATAAAATTAGAGCGCTTTGTTTAAAATTTTCCCGCTTTTGGAAGGGATGATTTGTTGATAGGGATAACGTTTCTCCTACACACAAACACACCCACATCCACACACACACACACACACACACACACACACACACACACATATATATATATATATATATATATATATATATATATATATGTATGTATGTAAGTGCCTAAGCCAGTTTTCTCCATGATGACTTTGTTTCCTTATGTCTGTTTAAAAAAATATTATTTTTAATGTAAGAAGTACCTATATCTGTCCGATGCTTTAAAAGTGTTTTCTAAACCATTGTACAGACTTGGGTACTTCTTACATTGAAAATAATATCTTTTTTAAAGCAACATAAGCAAACAAAGTCATCTTGGAGAAAACTGACTTAGGCACTTCTTGTGCAAGTCACTGATATATATATATGTAAATATATATATATATATGTATGTATGTATGTAAAACATGTATACATATATGCCTTACTCTTTGTTGAAATTTTAAACATTAATTATTAAAATAACATGCATTAGTTTAAATTCCGAAATTAAAAAATTACAACTTTCTACATTTTCTGCTCTAGCGGTTTTTTTTACACTCATACAGATTTAATAAGTCCTTCATGACATCTGCAAAACCTTTAATGCTTTAAGTATCCATAAGATAGCTTATGGTTCAAGCTTACGCTGCTGTAATTAAGAAGTAATTAACTAGATTTTCTGTAGTAGTAAATGCAGTTTAAATTCAGAAATTTAAAAAAATTCTTTCTTTGCTGATTTTTTTGTATGATATAGTTATACATGTTAAATAATTCTTTAATGGCACCTTTATTTGAAAGTTTCAAATTCATGGTCAAAATTTACAATGAGCTTTAAAGCTTAAGGTATCCATGAGATAACTTATGTTAAAGGATTGCGCTGCAATAATTCATTAACAAAAATAGTTTAATAGATTCAGGTAGTTTGAGTCGTATAGTTATTTTAAGTTCCAAAATAAAAAATGAATAAATTTCTTTCATTGCTAATTTTCAGAATTTTTTAACATTTTATAATCACAGACATTTAATAAGTGCCTTTATGGCACCTTCATTTCAAAGTTTCAAATCCATGGTCATAATTTTCAAAAAACTTTAAAATGCGTAACTAATTTGCAAAATATTACGGTATCCATAAAATAACTTATGTTACAGACTAACGCTGAAATTATTCACCATCAAAGATAGTTAAAATATTTTCTGTTGTAGTAAAGGTAATTTAAATTCCGAAATAAAAAAATGTATATTTCATTCTTTGCTGATTTCCTGATATTTTTATCATACACATTTAATCAGTCCTTCAAGATATCCTAATTTGCTGATTTTCTGATTTTTTTCGGGATTTATACTCATACAGATTTAATAAGTCCTTCGTGGCACCTTCATTTGAAAGTTTCAAATCCATGGTCACAATTTACAAAAAACTTCAAATTCTTAACCAATTTACAAAATCCTAATGTATCCATAAAATAACTTATGTTGCACTCTTATGCTGGAATTATTCATTATAACAATTGTTTAAAAGATTTTCTGTAGGAATAATGGTAGTTTAAATTTGGAAGCAAAAAAATACATTTTTCTTTCTTTGCGGCTATTCTGATGTTTTTATCGTTTGCAGTGATACACATTTAATCAGTTCTCATGGCATCTTAATTTAAAAATTTCAATTCAACAATCATGTTATACGAATTCCCTGTATTCATGATGTATTAAAACTAGGTTCGAGTTTTCTACTTATATATGGAATCATTCATCCATGGAAAATCCAACTTTACAAAATGGTCATTTAATATAAATAAAGAAGATGACATAGAAATGATTTTTGGCCAGATGTGACTCGAATAAATTGTGTTTGGAAAGGTTATTTGATACGTGATCTATCTATTTTTTTCTATTTTCGAATGTTTTGAATTTTATATATATATATATGTATATATATATAATATGTGCATATAATATGTGTATATATATATATATATGTATAAATAAATATATATATATACTAGTAGGTAACCCGCCATTTTGACGTCATAATGGAAAAAGTATATGAAAGTTAAAAAATATCCTGAATTATCTAAAATATTGCATTTAATCCACACCTTGTAAAAGCAATCCCTTTCATTATTTTTTTATTTATTTAGTTTTTCATGCGATTGGAGTAGTAGACTGCCATCCAACCCGTCATTTTGACGTCATAATACTAAAAATGACGTCATAATGAAAAATTTATATGAAAGTTAAAAAAGTTTTTTACAGTTCACTACGCAATTCATTCACATTCAAGTTTGTTGTTTACTTTCAGAATTCATCGCAAAAGTAAACAGATTTTTAAAAACTGTTAAATATACAGCTAAAAGCATCCAATTTTTTTTAGTTCTGAATGTTTTATAGAAAAATAGGCTGAACAAACGTGATTTGATGGAGAAGATATTTGTTTTTAGGTAAGAAAAAATTCTGATCCAAATCTGAAATTGAAATTAAGCCTATCCGGCGGTTTGTTTACTGAGGGCTTCAATTGAAAGATGAGTACAGCCCGGAAGTGTCATACAGAGACAACGGCTATTATATATAGGATATATATAATATGTGCATATATTATGTGTATATATATATGTATATATATATATATATATATATATATGTATACATATATATATATATATATATATATATATATATATATATATATATATATATATATAGTATACATATATATATATATATATGTATACATATATATATATATATATATATATATAGTATATATATATATATATATATATATATATATATATATATATATATATATATATATATATAATATCTGCATATATTATGTGTATATATATATATGTATATATATATATATGTATACATATATATATATATATATATATATATATATATATATATATATATATATATATATATATATATATATATATATATATATATATATATATATATACACAGTGCGTCAAATAAGTTTTAAGACTCGTCTCAGAGCGCAGGTTGTAATGGTGCTGTGAGTGTAAACGTGCATGTGTCATAACGTCCATCGTCTGCTGGTACACTGTCAACAAGTTGAGCGCATTTCGTTAAGTAGTTGAGAGAAGGCGAGCATTTATTGCAGAAGTGAATTTTTTTCATGTTGATTTTTTAAGATGGAGCAAAGAGCTGTAATTAAATTTAACGCAAAACTTGGTAAAAGTGATTTGGAAACATACCAACTCATGATACAAGCTTACGGTGACTGTTATTTAAGTAGATCAAATGTTTTTGTGTGGCACAAACGTTTTTTTGGACGGAAGAGATACGGTAGAAGATGATCAGCGTAGTGGAAGACCAATTTCATCTAGGACACCTGAAGTTATTGAGAAAGTACGAAATTTCGTAACAAACGATCGCTGTGCATGACTGAAAGAAAACAAAGAAACAATTCGAACCATCCTGCATGAAGATTTGGGCAAAACAAAAGTGTGTGCTAAATTTGTTCCACACACTTTAAGCCCTGAAAAAAAAGCGATGAGAAGTGCACATTGCAGAGACATCGCTTCAGCCGCTGAAAACGATCCAAACTTCTTGACGTCCATTGTTACAGGTGATGAAACCTGATGTTTCCAATATGATCCTGAAACAAAGCGGCAAAGTGCGGAATAGAAGTCACCAAATTCAACGGAAGCCAAAAAAGCAAGAAAAGTTCCATCCAAAATCAAAACAATGTCATTACATTCTTCTATATTAAAGGTATTATCCAAGAAGAATTTGTTCCAACTGGACAAACAATTACAGGTCAATACTACTTAGCTGTTTTAAAGCGTTTGATGACCAGAATTCGTCGCATTCGTCCAGACTACACAAGGACTGAAAGCAGTTGGTGTTTGCTACACGACAATGCACCCAGTCACACCTCCCTTATTGTTCGTCGACTTTTGACAATAAGTAATGTCTGCGTGTATGCATCCCCCGTATTCACCTGATTTAGCACCCTGTGACTACTCCTTATTCCCAAAACTTAAAATGAAGTTAAAACAGTGTTATATTGAGGATATTTCGACCATACAAGAAGCATCGACATGTGCATTGGAGGCCATTCCACAAAGTGATTTACAACAGGCGTTTGATTCATTAATAAATCGCTGTAAAAAGTGCATTGAAGACACAGGGTCCTATTTTGAATAAAAAACCAAAACAAGTATTAATTTCTTGTTTCCATTTCTTTTTACAGACCCAGTCTTAAAACTTATTTGACGCACTGTGTATATATATATATATATATATATATATAGTTGAAAGAGAAAAACCAGTATGAGCACTACAGCTACTACAGCCAGGAACGAAAAACATGAAAAGATAAGATTGAAAGAGGTTTTAGACAATATCTAATCTTCAGCGGTGTCAATACTGTATAAAAACCTAATGGACTGTTTCAGATAAGTATGATCTATACAATAAACATACTTAGACACCGTACAGTCCATGAAAAACAGTAGAATTGAATTTAGAGTTACTTAACCATAGATCACCAAGACTGGCGTTAGACAGAGTGAAGTTAAGAATAAGTAACCGCAATATGACTGACGTCACAAAACTTGCAACCATGGAGATTATGGAAACACAGAAACTGATCTACTATGGATACTGTGTTTTAGGACTATTAATCCTTTATTAATTTAGTTTTTTATTTTTATTACTAAGAGTAATTTATCTTATTTTTATTTTTACTTTAGTATTTAATTTTATTTTTTTATTTTTTATTTTTAGCAGTTATTTTTTCTAATTTTACTTATTAGTATGATTTATTTATTAATTGCAACAGAACAAACTATTCATTAAAACTAAAACAACCAATTATGTGTTTGGATAGACTTTCGGGATAATAATTGCGTGTTAACACAGCTATCAAGTCTAAAATATGCTTATTCCTATTGTCTTTAGAACATAGCCTATTTATACGAACTAACTGATTTACAATAATGTTATTAAAAACAGATTTATGTAAACAGGTTAGGTAATTTTGAAAAATAACAATATTAAAATCATAAGCAGATCCTTTGTCGTTTAAGTCAAAAGTAAATTTGCTTTGAGAATTTAATTTAATGTTAATATCTAAAAAGTTTACATTAATATTATCTTGGCTACTTTTAATTATATATATATATATATATATATATATATATATATATGCTTTAAGTATATATACAGTGGAATCTCGATCTATCGTTTTCGGATCCATCGTTTTCCCGTATGTGTCGTTCATTTTATCCAGTCTCAACGATCATATTGCTTTGTTATGTTTCCGCATCTATCGTTTTCCCGCATTTATCGTTCATTCCCATCGGTCCCTTGAAAAACGATAGATCGAGATTCCACTGTACATATATATATACACTGAAGTGCCACTGAATTAGGGATAGCAAAGCCTATGCAAATTGTCTAGCGCTGCGCATTATGTATGCGCAAGTGAGGGCACTGTGGTAACTGCATATATAACGCGTACTGTGGTTGTTCTGAATTAGTTGTAGGAATTTCCAGTATGGGTAAACTGCCTGATTTAGACGCCTTCGATCGCGGACAAATCGTAGGTGCGCGACGCATGGGCCATTCAATTTCCGAAATCGTCAGACAGCTAGGATTTTTAAGGTCGACAGTGTCAAGAGTATACCAAGAATACATGGATGGTGGAAAAAAAACGAGCGATCGGGGTAACTGCAAAGGACAATTAGCCTTGACAGTGCGTGGTGAGAGACGGCTCAGGCGTATTGTACGTAGCCAGCGAAGCCAAACATTAGCTCAAATTACCACCCAGTTTAATGACGGTGCCAGTCGTACAGTCAGTAAACGGACTGTGCAACGCTCGCTTCACCGTATGGGTTTCGGGAGCCGTCGACCTACGAGAATACCATTGCTCTATACTCGCCATCGGGCTGCACGTCTTGCCTGGGCAAGAGAACACAGAGACTGGAGTGTAGAGGACTGGAAACGAGTAGCATGGAGTGATGAGTCTCGATTCCGACTGCTTAACGCCGACGGGAGGCTGAGAATATGGCGTCAGGCTCATGAAGCCATGGATCCTGCATACCTGGCTGGAACTGTACAAGGGCATGGTGACTCAATCATGGTATGGGGTGTTTTTTCGTGGCACAGTTTGGGATCTTTGGTGCGTGCACCAACCTCCCTCAATGCAATTCGGTACGTAGAGTTGCTGGGTGATCACCTCCCTCCGTTTATGCTGTTCTGTTATCCGCACGGTAATGGAGTTTTCCAGCAAGACAACTGTACCTCTCACAAGTCCCGGTTGGCTACTGGCTGGTTGAATGAGCATTCCTCTGACTTCTCTGTCATGAATTGGCCACCTAGAAGCCCAGACTTAAATCCTATTGAGTATCTTTGGGATGTTTTGGAACAAGGCGTGAAAGGCCATCACACAGCACCAAAGAACCTTACTGAATTATGGACAGCTTTAGCCAATATTTGGCAAGCCATTCCCGTGGAACGTTTCCAGAAACTTGTTGAATCTATGCCTCGTCGTGTGGCAGCCGTTATCAAGGCCAGAGGAGGCCCAACTCGTTACTAGGTAGGTATCCCTAATTCAGTGGCACTTCAGTATATATATATATATAAAGAGATATCGCACCCCAGCAAGAAAAGTGACTCAAAAATGCAGCATTTGAAAAAAATCTACTGGAAGGACACCATTCAACTTGAACTGGCATTACAATAAAAGTGATACAACTGCCCTCAGGTAGAGAAATTGCGAAATAGAGTTGTGTCGCTTTTCGTGCATGATGGGACAATTCATACATTACTTTTTAATGACATAACCTCAAAATTCCCATTTTATGACTTTTGTCACTTTTCTCGTCGATATATATATATATATATATATATATATATATATATATATATATATTCATAAGTATTGTTTAGCTTAGTTAATCAAGCAAAGACCATTAAATGTTTAATCATGGTAACTTAAAAGATCAGATTTACAAAGTATGAAATGGATAAAACATCACTACTGACTTGTTTAATCACCTAACATTACTTTTAAAATTTAAGTCTGAATCATAAAGGTGTTACATAATAGTGTAGAAATAATTTTGACTTCTAAATAATTCTAGACATACTCCTAAGATCCTGTTTATCGGCTGAAAACGTAACTAATTTTTATCGTGCAACAGTACAAATTCATCATACTGGAACCAACTTTTTGCACGATGCCACTATGATTCTAATCGAGCAATCCTAGGTGTGACATATGGTTGGTCCGTGTTGTTCTCCCGACCCTAAAAATCCCGCCTCCGCCTTTTAGATTTAACATGCCCATATCCGGCTCACATAAGACAGCATTCATTGACACTTGTTGGAATTCGAACCGAGCACCCTCTGTGCTAAAATTCCGACACACTAACCACTGGGTAGCCCCGGGCAATATCAATTTATCTACCACTACTAAGAGATCTGTACGGAAACAATCCATATACCGACATTATAAAGGTTTTATTCCAGTAAGGTTGTCTATATTCTGCGTAATATGTAATAACTTTCTGTACTTGGTCGTAAGGATATACTTCTACTGACGTGTTTAGAAGTCTTACAGATGCATTAAAACATTTTCCTAATCTAGGACATCAGTCATTTCTTTTTCAATGTCTTTCTTTTCGGAATCATCTTGTTGATACATTGGTATGATCTACCGACAGAAGCCTAACTGCTTACAAATTGTTATCAAGTGTAAAATAATAACCTGAGAATTATACCGGCATTAAAAATCGATTACATTTTATGAGATTATGTTCATTATTTAAAGGAAAAGAACGTTGACCTGCATTGGAAAGTTTTCTAATGAATCTGTAAGACTCCTATACACGTCATAGAAATATCATCTTTCGACTAAGTATGGAAAGTTATCAATTATTACATATTATAGATATTACATTAATGTATAATTGGTAATAATTGATACCTTTCCTTGCTTAGTCATAGATAATATTTCTACTGACGTGTTCAGGAGACTTCCAGAGGCATATATATGTATGTATGATATGTAATAATAGATAACTTTTCCTACTTATTCGTAAGGACATATTTCTACTGACGTCTTTAGGAGACTTACAGATGCATATATATGCATAATATATAATAATAGATAACTTTCCCAACTTAGTCGTAAGGACATATTTCTAGTGAGGTGTTAAGGAGACTTACAGATGCATATATATGTATGATATGTAATAATAGATAACTGTCCCTACTTAGTCGTAAGGTCATATTTCTACTGACCTGTTAAGGAGACTTACAGATGCATGTATATGTATGATATGTAATAATAGAAAACTTTCCCTACTTAGTCATAAGGACATATTTCTACTGACGTGTTTAGGAGACTTACAGATGCATATGTATACATAATATGTAATAATAGATAACTTTCCCTACTTAGTCATAAGGACATATTTCTACTGACCTATAAGAGACTTACATATGCATATATATATATATATATATATATATATATATATATATATATATATATATATAATATGCAATAGTAGATAACTTTTCCTATTTATTCGTAAGGCCATATTTCTACTGATGTGTTCAGGAGACTCATAGATGCATTAGAAAGCTTTTCAATTGCAGGACATCAGTCTTTTGCTTTCAAATGTCTTTCTTTTCAGAATTATCTTGTGCGATACTCTTGTACGATCTACCGACAGAAGCCTTATTTCTTACAAATCGTCATCAAGTATAAAATAGATAACCAGAGAAATACAAAATAAAAAAATTTTTGCTGCTGAGATGACAGGCCAATGACTGATGACTAGGGACAGCAAAAGTCATTTGACAAACACCCTCCGTGGAATCTATGTTTTGCTGGGTATTTTTTTCCTTATCAGGCGTTCGATCGTTTTGGGAAGGCATTTGAAAAATGGCGGCGCAGTTGTTGATACGGGTTTACAATTTTTTTTAAAGGAATTACTAAAATAACAATGTCGAACTTTTCAGCACAGGAAAGATTTAAAAGTTTATATCGCTGTAGTAGATTTTCAACCTTTCGTTAAATTACTGCTACAATGTTTGGACTGGAAATTTCTCACTCGAATGTAGTGCGTTTGAAGATTATATGTATTTTAGACCCCTATTTCTAATTTCTTTAAAAATGTGGTGATATGGACAATTTCTTTAAACATCACCGTGTTATATTCCAGTTTAGTGATAGATGGATAAAGGTGTTTCATGTATAAATCAAAATAATTCATCGCAATATTAGCGTATCGTTAAAATGTACATGAAAACGTATGGGAACGGCATATATTCTCTGCCTTTCGACACTCGCGAGATCATAGCAGACGAAAAGTGTCGTAGCCAGTGACGTTGCAACGTTCTGCCTTATTCCCAAATAGTAACAATAGAGACGCCTTGAATTTATCCTAAAGCGGTATTATTCACGAAGACTTCTGCCCAGAAACCCAAAAATACGCCATTGGTGCCGATTCCGAAATGACCGTGAAATCAGTGAAGTTAGAGTATCGAAATTACCTATTTTCTCGCACTCGATCGAATAAACACGGAGCTTTTATTACGATCCCACGTGCCCCTCATGCGTGGGGTGTTGCAGAGCCACAAGGGTACATGAATTATCTAGATTTTTAAAATCCCAGAAGAACGGGGCGATACTGTCTCCGTCACGTCCGCGAAGGCAGCGATCTCGCGGTATGACGCAATACCGCTAAAGACTTCATGAAAGTCATTCGTAAAGCTGTTTTTAATCCTACTTTGCTCTTCTAAATGCATCCAAAAAACGAACACGGGGTCGCAGGATTCATGTTACTCGCGACAGCGATGACGTCAGCGAAACCTCCGTGCGAGTTTATCGTTTTATCGGCCACTCATAGGTCAGTTTCACGCAGCATGTCACATCTCAACACCTGCAGATTTCACTTCTTGTTTGGCTTCTTCTAATACCGCTTAATAATTTCTGAGAGAAAATTTGATGTGAACTGTGGCCGTACGCAACTTTGGCCGCACGCAATAAAACACGCTAATCAAGAGGTTCGCTCTTATATTTCAAGGAGTCCGCTTTTAGAGTGTGTGTGCTTTTTTTACATAATGATTGGCAATAAATTAGAATACAGAGCATGACACTAGGCAATAAATTACTATACAGCAAAATACAGTGACTTGACAGTACAGTAGCTTGAAAGTAAATGAGCGACTGTCACATAGCGCTTGATAGTAAATTGGAGTATGAATATTTTGATCACGTTTAAACCTACAGTGTCCTTCTTTTGGACCATATTTATAATCCCATAAAAAATTAAAGTCAAAACATCGTATTGGTAACTTAATGTCTGTACGCTATTAAGATTACGTAAACTTTTCTTTCAGTACTTCTTAATATTTTCTAATTGAAAATTTGATATGAACTGTATTCGGTCGCATATAATAAAACACGTTAATCAAGTGCCCCCCCTCTTATATTTCGAAGGACGACAAAAAAAAATAAACATCTTATAATATTTTCAAATCTTTTAACGGCGCCTTAAAATAAAATCCAATCTGAATAAATACATCATTCTTCATCATTTTTATCCCGATTTGTTGAAATTATCTTCATCCATGATACTCATGTATGATCTATCGGCGAAAGTGCCCGTCTCTTCAAACTGCCATCAGATGTAAATAACGAAAAGAAGCACAAATACAAGAAATTTCTGCTAAGATGACAGTTCGGTGACTGATGGTGAACGGCTCAAAAGTTATTTGACAAACTCTCTCCCCGGGAATCTATGCTTTTGCTGATTTTTTTTTTTGTCCCCATCTCTTTTGGCTGACGTTTAAAAAACGTCTCTTGTTATGCGGTGTTTAAAGGATGAGCTGACTAAAAACAGCAAATTACAATTTTTGAATCAGAAATATTTTACCGGGCTTTTTGTTATATGTTCAAATTTTGTTGTTATTAAGGCGACAATGGACCTTCAGATTGACAAAAATATGTCCCAAAAACGGTTTTCTTTTCTTTCTTTCAGAAAATGATTCAGCTTTAAATTTAAAAAAAAGTATGTTGATCCGATCATTATTAACCGAGTCATAAGTATTTTTTCAAACGTAAACAATGGAAATGTTGCGTTAAATTAAAACATTAAACGCTATTTTCTCAAAACAAGTTTTCATGTCGTTTCGGTAAATTCAAAATGTTCCATGCGTCATAATTTTTCTTGAATTTTCATAAAATTTCATAAAATGATTATTTATATATGTTATAATAAAACTTAGTAATAAATTCATTATACTATTTCAAAACACCTTAAAATTTTTTCAATCAAAAGAAAATTTTTGATAAAATTTTGCATAAAATGACCTATTTTTATCGATTTCTTTTCTAGTTTTTATAAATAGAACTGTAAATCAAATATTGCTACTAACTTTTATTATAACTATATAAAGATAGCTTAAGAAATAAAATTAGATATCTGAGATAAATATTGATGCGTATGGATCATTCTTAAATAGAGTAATTAACAAACAGATTTTAATTAATATCTTAATTAATTACATTCTGATTTTTTTTAATTTACAACACTGTATAAGTATACAAATTTTCATAGCAATTGGTTGATAAATAAAAAAAAAAGTTTTTCAAGGTCCATTGTAGCCTAAGTTACTCATGTTAGGGATCATGATGACAGTTTGGGTATGTCATTATCGAATCTTGATAAAACCTCTGATCAAGTAGCACTGAATAATGATAAATATTAACTGAACAGTGATAACTAACTGAATAATGATAAACACTGAATAATTATTAAGACAAAGTTAGTATATCATTAAACTAACTTAATCTTATCGCTGAAAATGTTGATATGCTCTTGTATACTTTTTTTGCCTGGAATTTTTTAATACTATCTTTCGAAATTTTAGTCATTGAAACAAGCATTTATCTATATATTGTTCGAAAAAACTACCTCTAAATGAAAGTGAAAATTAATTTCTGTCGAATCTCTGTCAAAATTCTTGTTACAGAAACAAGCATTTATTATATACACGGTGATTTTTATTAAACTGACACTACTCAGAGCCACTTGTAGCACGATCTATCAGCCAGAACTCCGCCAAAATTGATAGAGGGACTAAAGACGATATGGTCAAGAGTTTCCGTGAAGAAAAAAATTAGTTCCAAAAGTCGCCGATAGGGGAAGATATGGAACTGTAGTTGTCGGCGCACTCGAGAATTTACATAAAACGCAAGTAAAACATCAAATTGCAAATTCGTGACTACAAATTCGAGAGCAGCCTAGTATTTCGGGCTATAAAGATAAGTGGTGAATACCCAAAAAGTGGTAAGAATCAGACAAATGAATAACAAAGAAAATGCACTGCAACACCGCTTTATTCAGCAAATTTAACTTCTCCCTCCTTCTATGTGACCACCGTCCTTGTGAACGATACATTGCATCCTGAACACTATGTTCTCAACGGCCGAGCGTAACATGCCACCAGGAATGTTAATCAAAGTCTGAGATATGTTGTATCTTAGGGTCATCAAGATACACCATGGACTTTAAAATAACCCCACATGAAGAAGTCACATGGGTTAGGTCCCGGGAGCGACATGGTCATGTGTGACATGGAACTCGACTTCTGTAATTATTTTGATTAAGATACTGTTTTAACTCTAAAAAAACAAAAAAATACTATTTTCTTATTTCACAATTTTGAAAAAACATTAATTTGGTTTAATGCATATTTATAAATGTATTTATTTTATTTTGTAAATCTTAAATTGTCTATGTGCTGAAAATCATTCCTGTGGTTTTTCGTACCGGTTTTCCAGGAAGAAGGGAATGTGCCTCCCGTATGCAATTAAGTGTGACCTGTTACATTACGGATAGTACACAAGGTAATTTTCCCCCAAGATGGGAGAATTACTTGCCACCCTCTCGGGCATTAAGGGAACATAGTTCCTCCATAGCAACTACCCAGCAAACATCTTTTAACCAATCATATATCTGAAAGGTGTTAATTGTTCTAGAAAATTTTCTGACCTCTGAGTTTTCGGTGCTGGGAAGTTTTAACGGTTTTTTGAGTCAGTTGAAAAAAAAAGCTGCGACTGTGTTTTTGCTTGAGGTTGTCCGCTATTCAGCCCCAGTCGCCATTTTTGTATGCTGAGATTTCTGGCCTGCCTTTGGACCAAGTTTAGTACAACAATGAGTAACATTCATCAGTCTATAATAAAGGTGGTGTTAAGTAATAATAATTTGCAATATATTTTATCAGGCGAGAGCACAGAATAATTAATATATGTAGCTAGGTTTTATTATGTTTTCAAAAACTTTCTTAAAGTATGTAGATAATTATTATGTTGTTTCTGTACAAATTGTAACTAACGATAAAAATAATTTTAAATAAGAAGAAGAGATGTTGAATGCTAATATTATTTATTCAAATTGAGTTTGTATTTCTAATTATCACAGACATGTGTAAGAATGTGTTTTCTCCCATTAACAATTTTAAAAAGTGTCAATATACGATCATCTATTTTATTACATGTTCTAATTCCACATAATATCATACAAGTGGAAAAAGCTACTGATGATCCTTTCTTCTGTAAATCGATGGCGGGACAGATTCCGCACCGATCTTTACAGCCTAAAATACTGGCGCCGCTATCGACTACGTAGCCATGAATTTGCATTTTGATGTTTTACTTCACTTTTATGAAAATTCTCGAGTGCGCCGACAACTACAGCGCCATATCTTCCCCTATCGGTGACTGTTGGAATCTTTTTTTTTTCTCACGGAAACTCTTTTCCATGTCGTCCTTAGTCCCTCTATCAATTTAGGTGGAATTCTGGTAGGTAGATCGCGCTACAGGTGGTCCTGAGCAGTGCCAGTTCAACAAAAATCACCCTGTATATTGTCAACGGAAAGAACATTTAAAGGAAAGTGAAAATAAAATTCTGTCAAAAGAGTTTTCGTCAAAATTCTTGTTTTGGAAACATACATTTATTGAACATATTAATAACAGAAACAATATTTTGATGAAAGTGAAAATAAAATTCTGTCAAAATTCTTGTTATAGAAACAAGCATTTATCACATATATATTGTTAACAAAAAGAATGTTTAAATGAAAGGGAAAATAAAATTCTGTCAAAAGTATTTGTGTCAAAATTCTTGTTTCGGAAACATACGTTTATCGAACATATTAATAACAGAAACAATATTTTGATGAAAGTGAAAATAAAATTCTGTTAAAATTCTTGTTATAGAAACAAGCATTAATCATATATATATTGTTAACAAAAAGAATATTTAAATGAAAGTGAAAATAAAATTCTGTCAAAAGTATTTGTGTCAAAATTCTTCTTACGGGAACATACGTTTATCGAATATATTAATAACAGAAACAACATTTTGATGAAAGTGAAAATAAAATTCTGCCAAAATTCTTGTTACAGAAACAAGCATTTATCACATAAATGGTAAGAGAAGCACGCTTTAAATGAAAGAGAAAATAAACGATTAAAACTAAGAAAATCAATTTCGTAGTTCGTACATTTTTTTTTGAGTGAAAAAAGACCATGTTTTCCTTTTTAGCGTCGTAAGTCATTTTTAGTCGGAACACGACTAGATATCGAATATGGCTCCCCAAAGTGCCACGCAAATACGGCATTTGTGAAAAGTCATATACGATAACAATTACGAGATCGATATATCATCTGCATGAAAAAAATAAGGACTTTGCTACGTTTATAATGTTATTCATTCTAAGTAAAATAGAAGTAAGATGCTACGTCCTTTCAACATACTGCTCAATAGAAAGATCTGGTAATGGTGTTTCCATTGTTTTTCTCTGCTTTAGAAGAATATGTGATGGTAAAATATAACATCTCTCTGTACGGATCTGCTGAAATAATCTTTTATAGCGTTCAGTTATTTCCCGTCCAGGAAGGCACTTTATTTAATTCAGGCTTAAAGGCTTTAATCGGGTAATAAACTCATACGGATCATTATATATTTGCGTGATACTTTTACAGTTAATAAATAAAAGAGACGAAGGTAGAAAAAGTATATTTAAAGTCAATATCCTAAGACTAAAAATAAAGGAGGACAAATGTAGCAAAGGTGTAGATTTTATCTCATCACCGTGGCAGCTCAACAGGTAGAGTGTCTAAATCTAAATGAGGCGATATGGGTTCGACTCCCTGTCGAACCCACGTGTGTCTTGGAGGAAAAGTCATTATACAGGGTGCCCATAATTAAGCTTCCCTACTTTAAAGTTGTCTACAGTCGGAACTATTGTTCAGAAAGTTATGAAATTTTTTGTAGGACATATTGAAGGGGTGGGAATTTGTTTGAGCAAATAAAAAATTAGTTCAAAATTTCACCACCAGAGGGCGTTTTTGATGATTTACACGTTTAGCCAACATTTACTATAGTTAAAAAATTTTATTACAACAAGACATGTTCAACATGACTTGTTGACCATGATTTTCAGCTACCATTTTAAATCGTAAGATAGCATGTCCTACAGTTGACCGATGTGTGTCCGGGAAAATGCCGAGAACATGTCGTGAAACGCTGTCTTTCAGATCAGGTATAGTTCTTGGTTTATCAAGACTGACTAGATGTTTCACATGCCCCCAAAGCCCCACGACGGACACTGGTACTAGCCTGTTCGTTGGATGCTTTGTCCTCTTCCACCTGAAGCCCAACCTTCTCTACAGCTTCTGCGGAAACAGGCTTCCTTCTTCTTCCAGGACGAATGTTAAAAGAACCAGTTTCTTAAAATTTGGCCACCATTAATTGAAGACCTTTAACGGTCAATGGACCTTTTCGTATCCTCTTCAAACTCCGAAGTTTTCGTAGAGCAACTACTGCTGAATTATCGTTTTGGCAAAACCATTTTACTAACAAAGCTCGATCTGGTAATCATAACGATGACATTCTGATTAGCAATAGCAAGCAAGCTGAAAACAAAATATCCATGAAAGTTTCTAGGTTTTATAACAGCTTCTGCTCTACGTCGGCAAAAATTAATTTGCATATTTGTTTCTTCTTTGTTCCTTTAAATCTTTTGCCCGAAAATTGGTTATCGAACAAGTTTCCAATCGACTTTGCAATCACTTTAAAGTTTGTAAAATTTAATGAGTATGAGTTATTGTGTTAGGGTGACCTATGGATAAAAAGATGGGAAAATCTTAAGTAAAGAACCAGTCGTAAACGTGTAATTCATCAAAATCGCCCTCTGGTGGTGAAATTTTGAACTAATTTTTTTATTCGTTCAAACAAATTACCACCCCTTCAATATGACCTACACAAAATTTCATAATTTTGTGAACAACAGTTTCGACTGTAGACAAATTTAAAGTAGGGAAGTTTAATTATGGACACCCTGTATATCTACATAAACCAATTTAAATTTAAAGTGACAATATAATTGTTGTTGTTTCTAATAACCCCTGACCGGAAGTATTCCAGACCAGGTCCATACAGGCTAGCAGGCTGATGGGTGCGGCTACGCATGACGGCACCAAGGGTCGGAGTCCGATTTAGCCAGGTGCCACCTCAATTTTAATTGAACACCCCCAGGGGCGACATCTGGGGGGGACCGTACCCTCTCCCACCCTGTATGACCTCATAGAGTGACTTTCCGGTCTATGGAATTAACGCGTTCATATCCGGCTTAGACACGGAGGTATTTAATGACGCTTGTCGGGATTCAGTTCGAGCACTCTCGGCACCGAAAGCCGACGCTTTACCACTAAGCTACCTCGGTCCCGCCAATATAGTATAATAGTAATTTGCTAGAAAATTTTTAAAGTTACAAAAGTATATAATAGTTGTTTTCTACTAATTATTTTGTAGTAATTTTCTTTTTATATAAGAGAATGACTAATGACCAATCCAATGGAAGGCTATCTTTTATTCTACTTTCTAACTTAAAAAATAGAAGAAATATACAGGGTGATTTTTATTACGACGCTACTCAGAGTCATCTGTAGCGCGATCTATCAGCCAGAATTCTACCAAAATTGATAGAGGGACTAAGGACGACATGGGAAAAGTGTTTCGGGGAGAAAAAATAGTTCTAAAAGTCGCCGATAGGGGAAGATATGGAGCTGTAGTTGTCGGCGCACTCGATAATTTGCATAAAACGTAAATAAAACATCAAAATGCAAATTCACGACTACGTAGTCGACAGCAGCGCCAGTATTTTGGGCTATAAAGATGAGAGGAAAACTCCAAAGCTTTTCCCACTTGCATGGCCACCTCGCTCTCCGGACCTAACCTCATGTGACTTCTTTCTGTGGGGTTATTTAAAGTCTTGGTGAAGCTTCGAACTTGGCGGCCCTAAAGGACAACATATCCCGGTGGGTGATGAACATTCTTGGTGATATGTTACGCTCCGCCGTTGAGAACGTAGTGTTCAGGATGCAAAGTGTCGTCCACCAGGATAGTGGTCACATTGAAGGAGGGAGAAGTGAATGTGCTGAATAAAGGAGTGTTGCAATGAAAATTCTTTGATATTCATTTGCCTGCTTATTACAACTTTTTAGGTATTCACCCCTTATCTTTATAGCCTGAAATATTATCGCTGCTGTCGACTACGTAGTCGTGAATTTGCATTTTGATGTTTTACTTACATTTTGCGCAAATTCTCGAGTGCGCCGACAACTACAGTGCCATATCTTCCCCTATCGGCGACTTTTGGAACTAATTTCTTTTTCTCACGGAAACTCTTTCCCATTTCGTCCTTAGTCCCTCTATCAATTATGAAGGAATTCTGGCTGATAGATCGAGCTACAGATGGCTCTGCGTAGTGTCAGTTTAATAAAAATCCCCCTGTATATATATATTAAAGTCTGAAAAAGTAATACTTTACATATTGCTGTAATGTGTCTAGTTTGTCACTTTTTGTTTTCACAGTACGAGACGCTATTTATCAAGAGTTTAGACGAATATCTTTCCTCATATCTGTTAGAAATGGACCAATCATATTACTTATGAGAGTACGATATTAAAAAACAAACAAAAATATGTCAACTTTAAAAGGCGATACTTCAATCCATGTTCTATCTTACAAACTCTGATTTTTTTTAGTGCCTATCGCAATATACAAATTGATAACAGCGCCAGGAAAACCCCCCCTACAATATATTATTATAGCAATAACTTATTTCTTGAAAGGGATGAAGGAATCTATCGGACTTCTTCTAACTATTTATAACAAAATAAACGCTGATAAGAGATTACATACTAAATCAACCCCCACCGCTCCGAGGAAAAAAAAATCCTACTAATGATGTCTTCAGAATTTATCACGGCCCCTAGAATAGCATCCAATTGTAATAGATCATTTATTTCCGTGTTGATCTGCGGAGAAAATTATCTTTGCTAAATGATATTCGCAAATGATCCCTCGACAAAAGCCTTCTTTTCAAATTTCCATCATATATAAAATAAATAATCAACGGGACGGGAATATAACATGCCGGACTGAAGATTGATGGCAGTTGACTGCTATAGTCATTTGACAGTCTCAGTCCTTATGATATAATTTTCTTGCCTTTTTCCTTCTTGCAGACCTCTGGCCGTTTTTTATGCGAATTTCAAAAATTAAGGCAAAGATTTGTGTTGATACATGTTCACAGTTTGTAAATAAAAGACATATTTCTAATTTTTTCACTCAAATTGTCATGGTTTTATATTTTTAAAAACAGAAACTTCATGGAGTTGCACTTTTATTTCTATACTAGCTGAAAACCCGCACTTCGCTACGGAGTACATTCGAAGTAAATACAACGGTCAATGTATGCAATTAATGCCAATATATATATATATATATATATATATATATATATATATATATATTTATAAAAAATAGAGATATTTTCATAGACAAAATAATGCAGAAGAAAATATTCAAATTAAATCTAATATAAAGAATACTAAAGAATATAGTACAGTTAATGTACACTGCTGGCCACCCAAATTTCAACAACAAGAAAGACAAGAGATATCACAACAAAATTTATTTTGTAGATAACATGTTGACCAAGTATCAAATGATTAAATTTATAGACTTCCGTGAAGTGTGGTTCCTGCCAAAATCAGTAGCCAGAGTAGCCGCCATTGTTGGAGATCACCGCTACCACACGCCTCGGCATTAATTCAAAGAGACTTTGGATGAGTTCTTCGGGTACAGCAGACCAAGCAGCTTCCACACGTTGCCAAAGTTGATCTGCTGTGGCAGCTGGGGATGGAATCTGGGTCAATCGTAGAGAAACCATGGACCACATGTTTTCTATCGGCGAAAGATCCGGAGAGCGAGGCGGCCACGGAAGCAATTCCATCTGGCGATTGACGAAGAACAGTTGGACAATGCGTGTCACGTGTGGTCGCGCATTATCAGTTTGAAATATGGCTGTGGGCAAGCCCTGAAGGTAAGGAAGGACAACTGGCTCCAACACCCCGGAGATGTAGCGCTGGCTGTTTAAAGTACCGGCAATGCGTACTAGAGGTGTGTGAGAGTGATATCCAATACCGCCCCATACCATAATACCCGGTGCAGGACCAGTGTGGCGGTGCATAACGCAGCTGTTCAGCATCCTCTCTTCACGGTGTCTCCAGACTCGAATGCGACCATCGTGGTGTTGCAGACAGAAGCGTGACTCGTCAGTAAAGACAATTTCATTCCATTCTGCCGTCCACATCCTTCTGTCATCGCACCATTGGCGGAGACGTCTGTGGTTCTGCGTCAAGGGTAGACAAAGCAATGGACGTCTTGCGGACAGACCACTCTGCTGTAAACGGCGTCGAATGGTACGCGCAGACACTGGATGATGCGTTAAAGACTGCATGTGCTGTGCTATGGTTCGTGATGTGACTGAGCGATCCGTCACTGCCATGCGCTCAGTTTGCCTGTCATCACGTGAAGTGGTGCGCTGAGGTGGATGCGTTCGAACACACCGGTCCGTTGTACCCTCCTGCATCCGACGATCACATATCCGCATTACAGTTGTTTGGTTTCGTCCAACACGACTACCGATTTCCCTGAAAGATAATCCACAATCTCGGTAGGCCACTATCCTTCCTCTGTCGAACTCGGATACTTGACCAAAAGATGATCGCTGTTTTCGACGAGGCATAATTGATCGTTTTTTTTTTAAAACCACCAGAAAAACACAATTGCCGAACTTGAAATCGTCGAAATCTCCAAGCCTTAAATAGCGCTTTGAAGTGGCGCCACAGGCGCGCGTGATGTGCGTCTGCGCTGAAATTCTAATCATTTGCATATCTCATCTCCGCTAATGCATGTTGTAAATTTCATGTTATTTGCATGTTTCCTTCAGGGTGTTACAGTGGCCAGCAGTGTAGTACAGTTTGCAGAACATTTCTTTTACTGTTTAATGTTTAATAATATTTTTTTGGTTAATGTCAAATCGTCTGCTGAATTATCAAGAAAAAAATATTTTTTTTGTCTATTTAGTTTTTATGCACGTGACGATAAATTTATTTAAAGTACCAGAAAAAGAAATCACGTGATCAGCATTTAATAAATTGAATCTTATAAATTAATCTTTAAAAATTCACCAAAAATCAGGAAATGAAGGTAAAGATTCGAAAAAGTTTTCATTTTAAAGGAACTTTTAGGATCTTTCTTGTGATATAAATTTTATAACCCTCAAATTAATATTTTAAATGCAAACTTTAAAAAAGTTACAAAAACAGCTTAAAAATTTAATTTAAAAAAATCTAAGAAGTATTTTTGAAAAATCTGTCTTAGTGCACCCCTACACTATAAGAAGAATCGCCATGCAAAATTTCAGCCCTTTAGGTCCAGCGGTTTGGTCTGTGCGTTGTATGTCAATGAGTCCGTGAGTCAGTTACGGAACTGTTTTATATATGACGCGGTGAAAGGCAAAGTGGTGCAAGTCAGTAAGTCAAGTGGTGTATGTTAAAAGAGTTTTACTGCAAAAATTGCAAAAAATTCCACCAAAAATTGAACAAATTGCAATTCATAACAATTATTATAATATTATAATTATTATAATATAATTATTATAATATTATAACAATTATTATAATATTAACAATTATTATAATATTATAGCACCAATGATATCTTAAGGAGACAAGGGGCTTTCAATCTCGTTCTTCTTTAATTTTCAATATTTTACTCTATATTCCCCATGAGTATAATTTATATTCTAAAGCGTTAATAAGTGGCGATACTTAACAATAATAAGTGATAGAAAATTCCTCCAATGCTTTTTCCAGATTTACTGATGTATCAGATTCATCTCCAGTTGCAGAGCATCATTATTTACCATTGGTGTTGATTTTACAATAAGGTCTTTCAAAAATTTTGATAAATGGTCATATTCAACCAAACTTCCATCTGGGAGAAAATTCAAGTAACGCTGTTTCCAAATTTTCCGATATCTCAGATTAATCCCCAGTTGCATAGCATCATTCTTTGCCATAGGAGTTCATTTTACAAAAAGGTTTTTTATAAAACGTTTTCATAAGTGGTCATATTCAACCAAACTACCAGGGCCGCCCAGAGGGGGGGGGGCAACTGGGGCACTTTGCCCCAGGCCCCCAACTGCCGGAGGGGAAAAATTAAAAAAAAAAAAAATATTTATTAGATTTCCTCCGAAAGAAAATTCTGAAACTTGTACCGTACTTCAAAATTCAAAATAATCTCCTGAAAAAAAGGCCCCCCCCCAAAAAAAAAAAATAAATAAAATTATTCGATTAATCAGATTTCTTGGGGCCCCCAACAGAAGTTTGCCCCAGGCCCCGTAAAGTCTCTGAGCGGCCCTGCAAACTACTGTCTAAAATAAAATTCTGCCAGTGTTGTTTCTGCCAGATTTGCTGATTTATCCGGTTGTAGACCCATTATTCTTTTCCATCGGTGTTGATTGACAAAAAAAGTCTTTCTAAAACGTTGATAAGTGGCCATACTTAGCAGTACTATCTGATAGAATATTCCTCCAATGCTTTTTCCAGATTTACAGATATCTCAGATTCATCTCCAGTTGCAGAGCATCATTCTTTACCATTGGTGTTGATTTTACAATAAGGTCTTTCAAAAACTTTGATAAGTGGTCATATTCAACCAAACTTCCATGTGGGAGAAAATTCAAGTAACGCTGTTTTCAAATTTATTGATATCTCAGATTCATCCCCAGTTGCAGAATCATTCTTTACCATAGGTGTTCATTTTACAAAAAGGCCATTCTAAAACGTTCATAAGTGGTCATATTCACCCAAACTACTGTCTGAAAGAAAATTCGGCCAGCGTTGTTTCCAGATTTGCTGATTTATCAGGTTGTAGACCCATTATTCTTTGCCATCGGTGTTGATTTGACAAAAAAAGTCTTTCTAAAACGTTGATAAGTGGCCATACTTAGCAGTACTATCTGATTCAGTCAATTGTGTCTCCAGATTTACGAATATCCCTGACCGATCTCGACTTGTAAGACGCCATTCTTTTCCATTGGTGTTGATTTTACAGAAAAGGCCTTTTCATGATATCCGCTTTGTGAATGGTTTACCAATAAAATCCTCTTGGTGTGAGCAACGCCATCGTGTAGGATACCCCACTGAAATCAAAGCGTTGCAAAAATTGTAAGCTGCTTGCAGAAAATATCTCTGAGTTTATCATACAAAAAATATTTATGCTTAGTAAATTGAGAGCAACCGTATTGGACCCATATTGGACTGAGCAGAACCCATATTGGATTCACTAATCTATGGAGAACATTTTTCCAATGGTGGTCGAATTGGATTTTAAGACTTTTATTTTTAAAAAAAATTGTACTCCGTAATAGAGAAAGACATTTTGTACTCTACCGAATTATTTTTTATTGGAATTTTATCCACCGAAAGAAAATATGTGCGATGAAAACACTATATACCACAGCCCCCCCCCCCCCCACGGAATAATTCAAATTAAAAAATATATCATTTGAGTTTGTTTTACACAATGAAAAAAAATACCCCAGAAAAATTTCTTTCTCTTTATCTTTAAAGCTGCTGTGTACAAACCCTATTGGATTCACTCCCCTCAATGCTTACGTAAGAAGAAAATGTGTCCAAAGATTGCCGACTTGGATTGAAAGATTTTTTTTAAGAAAATTGTACCCAGTAACAGACAAAGAAATTTTACACATTCGGTCATTTTTCGTTTTTTATTTAAAAAGGAAATAATAATTTTTAATTTAAATTATACGTAGAAAAAAAATCCAAAATGGTGTATTTAAAACGCACATAAATTAATTCCTTTGGTGGACGCAATTTATAAAATGAATCCTTTTGCAAGATGCAGAAGATTTCAGGCAATTTGAAAATACAATTTTTATTGGATTATCAGCATTTATGTAGCCGTCAATAGCAGACACATTTTCTCCATAAGTTAACATTGAGCTCAGAGGATCTAATACGGCAACTTAAAAGAAGCCTTCATAAATTCACTATAAATAAATAACAATTATCTAGGGTCGTCGTCCAATTTAAATTGAATATATTACATGTATTTTTTTCTTATTTAATCATACTCTGTAGAAAATATAGAAAAAAATTAATAAAAATTATTTTTCGATTTTTCCGAAAACCTGAAAAATATTTATCGGGCAGCATTTCCGCGATCTTAACTGAAACTTTCACTCCTTATAAAGAAAGGTGCATTTTTTTTCAAAGATATTGGTTCCCTTTTCGCATTTATTGGTTCACCTTTTGCGTTCCTAGTAATAAACAAATGCTATTAGCTCAATTTCTTTCCCTCTTACCGAATTAAATCTAAAAGTTGTCTAGTCCTTTGTAGTAGACTGAAATTGGTTTTCAAGAAAGTGTTTCAACCTTCTTAACACATGCATATGAAAGAAGAAAAAAAAAATAAAGGTGACTCCAGCGAATGGTTTCTGAGATGCCACGTGACCCCCCACCCCTCCCACGTCGGCAAACAGTGTTGCAGACTGTTTAATATTAAATCTCCAACAATAAACCCATTTCCAAAATGGATATAATTCGATCGCAGGCAGAGAGAAAATGATAAGAGAAAAGCGCGAAAATAAATGAAAACAGAAATTCCAGGAAAAGGGGAGATTTTGTCAAATAACTTTTCGGTCGGAAGCATTAATCATTTTCCATGTCATCACGTAAGAGAGTTTTGTATCGATTTCTTGGCAGCAGCTTTTGGTCCGTACACACACACACACACACAGAGAGAGAGAGAGAGAGGAAGGTTTAAAATAAAATAAAATTTTTCAGACTGCAATATAAACGCAGCTCACGTAGCCATTTATCTCTGTTAAAAGTTTTTTTAAATATTGTTACAGCGAAACGACAATGAGGTAAGCGGGAAAAATCTCTCATTTATTAAGATCCAGATTTTAAAAAGTACACGTAAGATGAACATGAAAAAAAAAGCAATCGTTGATGAAATTGCTAATGTTTATAATAGTAAGTGAAATTCTCACGAAAGTTTGTATATGCATATTTAATAGATGAGTGAAATGGTGTAATTTTTTTTTGCACCGTTTCCATGGTGACATTTGTTAAACAGGTATAATTAAATAAAAACGGTATAGTCTGTATTTTTCGTTTGCTGCTTACGGAAAATAGCTCGTAGATTATTGATTTTAGCAATTCTGATATTGTTCGTTGCCAGTATGTCTTCGATAGCAAATATGACAAAGAAGTAAGTATTTTTTAAGCACTTTGCCTTAGTTTCCAATATCAGCATTCAATTACTTGAATTCATGTTTTTACTTGTAATTCACCACTAAAGAAATTATGAGAGGACCAAACTTTGCACTCCTGCAAAGGAACTACAAATGTATCATTTGACCTTTAATGCATGGCATGTCAGCAATGAATTACTTGAATTACATGAATACTGCATTAATGTTTTTATTTGCAATGCACCACTTTAGAAATTCTGTGAGTATCAAACTTTACACCCCTCCAAAGGAGCTAACTTTAAATGTATAAAGAGACTGTAAAGTATAGCCTAAATTCTGCACTTATGTCTTTAATTGTAATTCACCACTAAAGAAATTCTAAGAGGACCAAACTATACACTCCTCCGAAGGAATTCTATATGTATCAGGAGACTGTAAAGTATGGCAGCAGACATTCACCTAAATACTGCACTAATGTCTTTAATTGTAATTCACCACTAAAGAAATTCTGAGAGGACCAAACATTACACTCCTCTGAAGGAATTCTATATGTATCAGGAGACTGTAAAGTATGGCAGCAGTTATTCCCCTAAATACTGCACTAATGTCTTTAATTGTAATTCACCACTAAAGAAATTCTGAGAGGACCAAACTTTACACTCTTCCAAAGGAATTAATTCTATATGCATGAGCAGAATGTAAAGTATGGCAGCAGTCATTCACCTAAATACTGCACTATAGTTTTTAATTGTAATTCACCACTAAAGAAATTCTGAGAGGACCAATCTTTACACACCTCTGAAGAAATTCTAAATTTATCTGGAGACCTTTAAATTATGACAGCAATTATTCACCTAAATACTGCATCATTGATTTTACTTCAAATAAGCCACTGTAGAAATTGCGAAATTCTTAACATCTCTCCAAACTAACTATAAATGTGTCAGGAGACGTTGGAAGTGTATCTATTATATGAAGATCGATAGATCGAGTAACAACAGAGAAGTCCTACAACAGACATGAAATAAGAAATAATGAAATTTCTTGTTTGTTGAAATATGTACATCCTTTTCAAAACTAGGTTACTTTCAAAATTTCATGCTACATTAACCTCAAAAGTAATTAATCTTTGATTTCAACAGGGATAATATACTGAGCACCTACTACTTCGAGCCGATTCTGAACGGCTTAGGGCTGCTGTGTACTAACCCTATTGGATTCGCTCACCCCAATGTTAACCTATGGAGAAAACGTGTCTGCTACACTCTTAGACAAAAAAAACCGACGCACCAAGAAGGCGTAATGCAAATTGGGCACAAATTGATATGCATACTGGTTTCGACGGAAAATGCAAAATTTTAAAGTTTGGCGGCCAATGAATGAACATGTGACGCTACAGCGTATCTTAACTGCGTAACTGGCAGTATATTAAAAGGAAAAATTTCGATTCCAGGTCATAAATTCTTAGCGAATTTCATTCCGTGTACTCAGGTAGACAGTAACTATACCTCGCATACAGGTGCGCGAACAATATGCGTAGATATCAGCATTTGAGAGAGGACGTGTAGTTGGGCTCAAAGAAGCCGGTTCGTCTAATCGGCGAATCGCTCGACATTTGGATAGGAGAGATGCCCCTATTAGACGATGTTGGCAGGAATGGGTGTACCATGGCCGAACACAGCTCAAGAAGGATGTGGACGGCCTAGAGAAATGACAGAACGTGAGGACCGAGCAATCGTCAGAGCGGCACTCGCAGCCCCAGACTCATCATTATCATCGATCGCAACTGGTGATTCGGTGACCGCAAGGACCATTCATAGGTGGCTCAGAGAAAGGGGGCTGAGCTCATGGCACCCCTTGTGCCGACTACCATTGACCTCTGTACACCGACAAGCCCGTTTGCAGTGGTGTCCGTTTGCAGAGTAAATAATCTTATAGGTGTCAAGTTGGAAATGAAAGATATAGTATGGTGGAGGTATTCATTTGTTGTCATTTCTAAATTAACCATTCTAGTATATACTATTCCGGCGGTATTTTATCTCAGCAACTGATTGTTTTGCTGCTTCAAATACGGCCCCACAATACCACGGTAATTGCAAGGTTATGATATACATGGCAGAAATCGCATTGTTGGCCATTCCTTTGGACAAAACAGAGTCTATGCATTGTTAATCTATACATTATTTTATTAATTAATTTTTTATATTGCGTCTCATGTCAAGATTTGAGTTAAAGATTTACGTGTGTATAGCATGAAAAAACGATAAAGGGACTACTAAGTGTTAAGAAAGTTTTGTGCTTTATAACTCACACGCATTGCTTCGAAATACTCTTTTAAAATTATTTTTATTATGAATGAATTATTCATATGAGAAAACGGTGAACTGAAGAAGGTAGGAGTTTCCCTGTCTATCACCTAGGCGGTAGAAATCAATGCGGTGCCGAAGTATTTAAGATGTTATACTATTGTCTCAGAAATCCTATATAATACATGTGCGGGAATAAGGGAAACAGATATTCTAATTTTAACGTTATTATGTTGTGTCCTGTGAACTACGAATAGGAGCATTTTTGTAAACCAAGAACGTTGGTTGTATTTGTGCGGCATGATTTTTAGTTCTACCTTTAAATCTGTAGGAAAATATACAACAGCCTGTTTTTGAATGATTGCTCTTAAGTTTTGGACAATAGCCTTCATGGTCCAAAGCAGGGGTACTCAAACTGCATGCGGCCCACCAAGTTTTTATGTGCGGTCCGAAGCGCTTGAACCCCTTATCGGGCAGGTGCTTTTGTAAATATAATTTTGGACAGGAGTGCCTAAAACTTTGCAAAAATGTGCCGCCTGCTACTCACATTGTTCGCTTCAATGTATGTTTTGTGAATCCTCCAATTCCAATATGAATTAAACGAAGAATATAGAGATCGGTTTACTGATTCTTATCTTGATGACGTATTGAATTATACTACTACGCGTGTAGCAAATATTTGTCTAAAATTTGTCTCAACGTAGAAAAAAAATCGCACTCATTTTTAAAATAAAAGTTTGAACCCATTTAGGTTTTGAGTTTTATTTTTTACATGAGTATATTATGAGGTATAGTGTATTACGTTGCGGCCCGCTTAATGTAGCAAACATATATATGCATGCGGAACGAGAGAAAGAAACGGTTGAGTATGTATGGCTGGTCCAAAGTCAGTGAAAGCAAGTCAGTCAAGTCAGTCAAGTCAGTGAGAGCAATACAGGGAAACATCTCTATGGCGGCCAATCACAGTTCCGAAAAAATGTGGCCGTTTTGAGAGGTGGCCCTCAACAAGGAGTTTCTTCCATAACATTATGGAGTCTTTACGGAATCTTGAGAATCAGTTCTGCACAAAATCTGGCCTTTTTTTGAGGGGGAGGGACGGCTAGAGAAGTTTTATTGTAGTTCTTTCCTAACAACCATCAAAACAAGTATTTCCAACGGTGTTAAAAAAAAAAATTCCTGTTTCAAAAATAATTTCAACTTAAAACTTCAAAAATATAACTTTACAAATAAAACTCGAAAAAAAGAAAAATAACAACTTCAATAACATATTAAAATTATAAGAATCACCTCCCCCTCCCTCCAGTACAAAATACTACCTCTGCATTACTTGCTGTCTCTAATTCCAAATCCACCGCCAGTGAGTATCGTTTCAAAAAAGCGACAAGCTCAACAATCAGACAGGAATGTAACGCAGGAAATGTGAGATAATAAATAAAAATAGAAATTTTTCCCCAGAAAGGGAAAGAAGTTTGCCAAATGACTTTTCATTCACACGTACGCTATCAGTTTCTCTGCTTGTCATTTATTGGCGGTATTTTTTTCCCTTTCCGATATCTCCTATACATTTTTGTCGAAAAGAAAAAAAAAAGTGACTGTCTGCAATCATATCGGATATTAGGATGTGAGGTATGTATTTTATTTTCAAGATATTTCGGCAGATTTTGAGCTTTTAAGGTGTAGTATATAAAGTGGCTGGTTATACAGAATTTTGGAAAAAAATTAAACGTTGGAAGTATATACATTTGGAGAATTAATATTATATTGGTTGTATACGATATCCGATTTGTATAATTTGATAAACATTGTTGACTTATGCAGCAGCAAATCTAGATTCCGGTTCCATTTATTAAATCTTTGTATTGTCAAGTATGTTATGGACTTAACATAACATTCTTGACATGTCTCGTCTATACAATGAATGCACATCCGGCCTTAATTATTAAATAATTTTAACCCTTGAATGATTTTTGTTCTACGATAAGGGTTTATATTGATTTGGTAAACGACCTTAAAGACACTTAAAATTGTTATTTTATATAGGATACCTAAATTCAGGTCACATTTATTAAACTTTCGTACTGTCAAGTATGTTATGGAGGGACACACTTGACAGTGCCAAAGGTCAACTCAATACTGTCAAGTATATTATGGAGATACATGATTGACATGCCGCATGTCTATAGAATGAATGCACACCCAGCCTTATTTAGTAAATAATTTTACCTACTGAATGATTTTTATTCTAAGATAAGGGTTTATTTTGGTTTGGTAAACGCCCTTAAGGACACTTAAAATTGTTATTTTATACAAGATATCTAAATTCAGGTTACATTTATTGAACTATCGTAGTGTCAAGTATATTAGGAGAGACATACTTGACTGTCCGAAAAGTCAAGTCAATACTAAACTAAACTCACTGCTCAACAGTCCGATGTGGACCAGGGCCGGCGGTACCCATCTCCGCTTTCTTGACCGTGGGCTTGGGGTGCCATACAGCATATGTCTCAGTCAGGTGGTCAACCTGACGTGGGACCGCCAGAGTTTAGTTCCCAAGCATGCTTGGTCCTCATTTTATGGACCCACTCAAGGGATGAAAGTCTGAGTCGACCTTGCCCAGTCACAGGGTCGAATCCTGGACCAGTGGGATGGCAGCTTGACGCTTTTAACCGCTACGCCACCGGGTTTCAAGTCAATACTGTCAAGTATATTATGCAGATACATGCTTGACATGCCCCTTGTCTATTCATTGAATGCACACGCGATCTTAATTATTTAACAATTTTAACCACTCAATACTTTTGTTCTAAGATATGGGTTTATTTTGGTTTGTTAAACGCCCTTAAAGACACTTATGGTATTTTTAACACCGGTAGTTTTGTTTATTTCCAGAGGGGCTTCTTCAAACTTAAAAGTCTTGGTTTTCCCAGGTGTTTGTTGCTGTTCAGAAAAGGATTTAAATAACAGCTCTCGATTTGTCTAGTTCTGGAAAGGCAAGGCACTGATGTCAAAGGTGGCGTTTAACTTCCTATACAGAGTGCAGGTATGGAGTCGACCTTGATAATTCCAGAGCATGATTTGAACAAATCATCTATCAATACAAGAAGCGAGAATTTTTCTCTTCTTCTACATCATACTCATAGAGCAACTTGTACTCCTAATCGCAGCAGCAAGCCGTGATTAAAACAACAGCGATATGCATGTGCCAAATTGAACAGATTGGTGCTGAGACAGTAGAAAGTATACAGACGCTTTTCTTCCTTCTCGCATTTATTTTCCCACACTGTGACACTTGTCTTAACACTCTCTTCATTTTTGGAGCTGATCCATTCGTGGAGAAAATACAAGCTATAGTGATTGAACTCACGGATCCTGAACCTTGAATCGTTCTTTCCTCACTAACCAATCACCTTCTTTCCTCTTTATTCAACCTGCCAATAGAAAACCAGCTTACATATATCGAAAGACTTCACCTTCCTAGGTACCGACCGAACTGGAAGGTGCTTCACTTTGGTGAAGGAAACGGAAGGATCCCGGAGCCGACCAATCAGATCACTCCGTTTTTTCACGTCGACTAACACTCGCTCTCCGATGTTATTTACAGAAATATCTGCGTCAGAAGGCGCGACCTAGGAAACGCAGTTCATTACATCTTCCTATGGTCCTATGGTCAGTAGAAAGTGGGTAACTTTACCTAACATAGATAGCGGTATACTTCAAAGCTAATTGAGGAGGATACCAAATAAATAATAAAAAAATAGTTAAATAATGTTATTCAAATAGATTGAACAGACTCTTGAAATACTAAAACCGATTCAACAGCATATTGAAGTATTAAACCTGATTATCTAAAATCTTACGACATTGAAATAGATTCACTGGAACCTTCTTAAAATATTGAAAATTTTTTTTCCAATGTGGAGGCACTTGTCGTCAAACATTCGCCTATACTACGCCGCAATTTTTCTGCCCATTTTATTGTGGGGGCACCATATAGGCGGACAGCATTACCCCCTATGAAGGGACGACACGCACGGAGGCATTCTTCGTAGCGCGACGCCAGGATTCGATCCGAGTACCCTCAGCACCGAAAACCAGCGCGCTGTACCACTGGGCCGCCACAAGCCCAATATTGAAATATATTTAATATAACTTTGACATACTGAAATAGATTCAATAGAGCCTTGAAATAAGGCTATACATTCAATTAGAATCTGTAAATATTGAAACTGATTCCCTAAAGCCTTAAAATATTAAAATAAGGTCAGTAAAACCTTGGAGTATTGAAAAGAATTCCACAGAACGTTCTTGGAATATCGAAATAAATTCAGTATAACTTTCTTGAAAAAATTCAACATAGCAAAAATTATTGATATAGATTCAATAGAACCATTTAGAAATATTGAAATAGATTATACATAATTTTGAAATAATGAAATCGATTCAACAGTGTCTTGAAATATGGGTATAGTTTTAATAGAACCTTCTAATATAGAAACTGATACAATAGAACCTTCTTGAAATACTAATATGGCTTACTCCGACTGCTATTTTAAACTCCGCCTATTTGACCAATATTACGCATTCTGCGTGATTTACTTTTTGTATACCAAAATGATACATAACAAAATAATCGGAACTATGAAATATATCTGAGCATTAATGCTATAAAATAAAAATTTTACTAATTTAGTTGAAATATTATATTCTTCAAACGAAACAATCCCTCAATACATTGAAAAATTATTCTTCCCGGTTCCTTTTTCTTTAAGCATGTGTTTGTTTTTTTTTTTACTCTCCATTAATATCTTGGGGATAATGCACCGCCATATTGTGTTTTGAACTAACATCATTAATGATGTTAATTAGAGCCTTTTTAATTAGACAGCAGTTGCTCATACGAAAATTACTGCGACTTATCGTTGGAATTATTTTTTTCTTTGCCGAACCCCTAATGTTTTATCTGCTCTCCATTTTTTGTAGGTTGCTCATTCTTTCCTTAATTTGCATAATTCCTTGTTTTAAACTTTGAGTAGGATAGTAAAGTTTGCTCTTTGCAGTTTATCTCTCTCTCTCTTTATATATATATATGTATGTATGTATGTATACATACAAGGTGCGCGCATAAAGTAACCGGGCAATTTTTTATAAATAAGAAAAATATTACTCAGCTTCAAATAAATTTATCTCCTTCAAAATAATCGCCAAAGGAATCTATAAAATTTTTCTAACGCTTCTTAAAGTCATCGAAACACTGTTTATAGGCATTGGAACTAACCGCTCACAAAATACGGGTAACATTTGATTTAATAACCGAGTTGTTTTCAAACCTCTGTCCTTTCATGGCCATCTTAAGCTTCGGAAAAAAGGGAAAAAATCAACTGGCGATAAGTCAGGAGAATATGGTGTGTGATTTATCACTGTAGTTGAATGCTTAGCAAGATATTGTTGTACAGAAATTTCTGTATGGGGCCTAGCATTATCGTGTAAAAGAAACCATTGCCCAGAATCAAACAGTTCCTTCCTAACTCGCCTTAACCTGTTTCTTGATCGAAAAAGCACCTCCTTGAAAAAATACTGATTAATTGCTTGATTTTAAGGAAAAAATTCGTTGTGAATAAGTCCTTTGTAATCAAAAAATGCAATCAGCATCACCTTAGTCTTTGATTTTGACATCCGTGTTTTTTAAATTTTTTTTAATATTTTTTTATATGTATATATATATATGGGAGAAGACGGTCCTTTCCAGTGTGCACTTTGTCTTTTTGTTTCTGGGTCGTATTGTAGACACCAGGTCTCATCTGCTATAATATACTTTAAGAAATTGTCCTGTTGCTCAGTAGTCAGCAAATCTATATATATACGTATATTTGTGTGTGCGTGTGTATATAAGCTGCTGTATCCAGTCAAGACCTTCTAAACAGCCACTGAGGACATATTTTAACATCAGTTGGTGATATTTGGATTAGGCTGTCACTATGCAAATGATGGTCAAGTGAGCCTCAGTAGAGAGTAATCGAGGTAAAATATACTGAGCTATAGAAATTCAATACATCAAAGGAGAGTTTTGCGAATATTTGATTTGAAATATTTATATGTAATATCTTTGGATATCATTTTATATAATTTCATGCGATATAATTTAATGTTACTCAAAACAGGTTTTCGTAACTACTACGAATATCTATGCATGTTATCATTTCATTTGAAATGAAATATGCCATTAGGTTAATATTACTTTATGATATATCGCAAAGTATGAGAAGGAATACTCAAAATTTACCAAGGAGTTGTCCGATTTCGATAACATTTCGTGAACGAAGATTTTTCGACCGGACTTGCAAATGATTGAAATTTGGTGTCCAACGAATGAATTGCGGGAGCTCCAGCGCATCAGAAATGCGCATCCAGCAGGTGTATATATAGTAGATTCGTGCTCAATATAAGCATATTTCATAGTTTGAAAGAGGTCGTGTCATTGGATTGAAAGAAGCGGGTGGGGTAGATCGAACAATCGCTCGACATCTGGGTCGAAGCGATGCAGCGATTAGACCAGGGGTTTTCAACCTTTCAGGCTCTGTGCCCCCCTTTGAACACTGGTATGAGGTCACGCCTCCCCCCCCCCCACCATATGTGGTCAATACAAGTAGTACAATCGGAACTTGAAACTGAAGCTGGTTATTAAATGAAACTATAGAATGGATAATTTCATACACAAAATTTAATATTACTACACATATCTTAATTTGGAAATATTATTATTAGAACATATGAAATCAAAGAATTAAATACAAATCAAATATATTTCAGGTAATCAAGGATCTAGGTGAGGTTGGCATGTAATACCAGTCACTTTCACAACAATAATGAGAGGTGCTATCACTGTTTGTCTGTGACAAGTTTTTGAATATTAGGTTGTAACTGTGGCAAAACACACCTCAGGTCACTTTCAAAACCCAGCTTTGCTCGATATTTTGCCTTTATGTATGCTAATACCGAAAATCCAGATTCACGACAATTATCGTGTTTGAGTTCGTATATCGAAAATACGTTACGGTTACATTGTGACCGCAAATTTGAGTACTGTAAATTACAGTTAGTTTTACTTTTTATTTTTATTTTTTAAACTCACGCCTCCCTTGACATTCTTCTACGTCCCCCCCCCCCAGGTTGAGAACCGCTGGATTAGACGATGCTGGTAAGGATGGGTCAACAGCGGCAGATTTGAACTTCAAGACGGCAGCGATCGACCTAGGGCCACAACAGAACGATAAGAAAAAGCGATTGTCAGATCAGCTGTCACGGCACAGGATTCGTCATTGTCAACCATCCAATGTCTGGTCTCCTAACCTCTCTCCCCCATATAGTACATTTGAGACTTGATAGGAAGGCGATTTCTACTATCCCTGAATGTTGCCGATTTAGTCCGACAGTTGGAGACAGGAAATCCAGCAGGAACACTATAAGGGGATTTTTTCAGTCTATGCAACGCCGGGTTACATCTTCCATCCATGCCAGAGGTGGACCAACGCCGGATTCACTTCCCCAATTTGTAAGTGCCGAATTCTGCAATGAATCATTCAATTGTTCTGAAATTTTAATCGTTTGTTTTTCTGTTCATGTTCTTTACGTCCACCAATTTTTGTTGCAATTGGGCAAATCCTTGGTGCTTTGATTTTTTTTGTTATAGAGTGTATATATATATATATATATATATATATATATATATATATATATATATATACATATATATATATATATATATATATATATATATATATATACATACATATATATATATACATATATATATATATACATATATATATATATATGTATATATATATGTATATATATATATATACATATATATATATATATATATATATATATATATATATATATATATATATATTTATATATATATATATATACATATATACATATACATAAATATACATATATATATCATATATATATATATATATATATATATATATATATATATATGTATATATACATATATATATATACATATATATATACATATACATATATATAAATATATATATATATATATATATATATATATATATATATATATATATATATATATATATATATATATATATATATATATATATATATATATATATATATATATAAATATACCCACTCACTGACAACCGAGTAATATGCGATTAAATTAATGTTTTTAACTATCGTAACTTTTCCTAAAGAGAGGTACCGGAACGCCTTAAGAGAGATATCGGAAACTCACATTAAATGTGAAATATCATCACTTGTTAGCAAATAACGACTTTCAATCTGTTATCCTCTATCTAATAAACGATATACAATGCAAACTTCTAAATCGAATACACGTGGCCAGTTGTTCTGCCCGCCATCGGCAAACAAGATGAACATAAAACACAATTTCGCGAATCGACCACTCCCGCTCGATGTAAGTGACCCAGTAAGCTGTCGTGTCCAGTCAAGAGATTTCCAAACAGCCACTAGGGACATCTTTTAATATCAGTTGGCGATATTTGGACAAAACAGTCACTAAGCAAATGATGGTTAAAGGAGTCTTAGTTGGGAGTAATCGAGCTAAAATATGCTGATTTGTAATTCAAAAGATTAAAGCCGGGTTTTCACAGTATTCGAGTTGATATATTTATCTTTGTATATAATATATTAGGATATAATTACATGTCGTGTATTTTAATACAATTTAAAAGAGGTTTGCGTAATTATTATGTATACGGTGCATATCTATGTGCGCCATATATTACGATATAAATTACCATTCAATATCACATTTAAGGAAAGTCACTTGATGGTATTTCGCGAAGTATTAGATTGCTTATTCAACATTATACATATAGTATATATATATATATATATATATATATATATATATATATATATATATATGTATATATATATATATATATATATATATATATATACACACATATATATATATATATACATACATATATATACATATATATATATATATACATATATATATATATATATATATATATATATATATATATATATATATATATATATATATATATATACATATGAATATATATATATATATATATATATATATATATATATATATATATATATATGTATGTATTGGAATATAACATCTAATATCATGAGTATAGACACAGAATGTTCCCATAATAATTTTATCGCATCTCATCTCTCCGATTCTTCAAAAGAATATATTTCAGATACCACCGTATCTACGAACCTATTTCCAAAATGGCATCATACCGATCGAACTCTGCCAAATCGGAAAAAATATAAAAAAAAAAGTAGAGGAAATCTCGAAAATAAAACTGGGGGGAGGGGGTAAGAGAAAGAAGGTGGTGGTGTGGGGTGGGGGGATTTGAAGTTTTATGAAATGACTTTTCGGTTGTATGCTATCAATCATATTGCTTTTTAGCCAGCGGCGGAAATTTTGCATTCGTTTTTATTTCTCGAATTTTTTTTTTTACATTTCTTTTGAATGGAATGATATGGGTTTTAAAATGGTTACTGCCGTTCAATGATATTTCTTTGTGCAAGATGGGGAGAGGGGGGGAGAAAAATAAATTATTCATTAGAAACAAATAATCCGGTGTGTTTGAGATAAAAAGTGGTCTATCACGCGATAACAGATGATGAATTTCGAGTAACAGCATGTTTGCGAAGTAATTACATGTGGTCAGGGTGTGAC
>OU015490.1:172096974-172099474 GCA_907164885.2 Dolomedes plantarius
CATTACCCTAGCTCATGGGCCTACAAATTATTTAACCGGACCTGACTAGGATATATCTCGACTGAAATGTCACCTTTATGTATTATAACTGTAGCACAAGCATCGCTATGAAATTGACAAAAAATTGATACCTCCTTCTTCTCCTGTGTATGAAGTCAGTTGAAGAGACTTACTGGCAATTTGAAGAGGATTTTGAGTTTTATATCAGCAAAAAAAATTGGACTTAATTTCACTGACCAATGAGATTAGGACCATTGATGAACGCTCAAAAGGGAAACTCAACCGTTAAAAATTGAAATCTACAACATACTATAATGGGTAAAATTTGTATATTTCGTAAATTGAAAAAAATTACGATAGTAAAAAACATTTATTTAATCACATATTACTCTGTTGTTACTACAGTCGAACCTCCATATATCGAAGTAGCAAAATGTCGGAAAAAAATTCGATATATAGAAATTTCGATATATAGAATTGATTTTAGTTTTATAATTCTCCTACAACATTGAAATTAAAGCTAATTTTCTTATAGGAAACTCCAATTCCAATTCATATGTGAATCACATTAAATGACAGTTAATAACTAAAAAATGAATTAATGTGAAAGATTTATTGCGTACTATATACCTTTAAAAAAATAATAATCCAGACAATGGTTAAAGTGATCACAGTTACATTCTTAAAAAAAAAAAAACTACGAATATCTTGCTGAACAGCCAGTTTTGCGGAAAGCAATCAAAGAAATGCTCGCATTTATTCAGTTCATTAAAAACTTCATGAGGGACATTTTCCACGAATTGAAGTACACGAAATATTGTTTCAAACGCCAAAAATTTGGGAGATTTTATTCTAAAGCGGAATAAAATCTCCCAATATGAAGTGAAAAGAATTTCGATATATAGAGATTTTTTCGATATATAGAAAATTTCGATATAAGGAAGTTCGATATATGGAGGTTCGACTGTATATATATATATATATATATATATATATATATATATATATATATATATGTATGTATATATATATATATATATATATATATATATATATATATATATATATATATGTGTGTATATATATATATATGTATATATATATATATGTATATATATATATATATATATGTGTATATATATATATATGTATATATATATGTATATATATATGTATATATATATATATATATATGTATATATGTATGTATATATATATATATATATATATATATATATGTATATATATATATATATATATATATATATATATATATATATATATATATATATATATATATATACATATATATATATATATATATATATATATATATATATATATATATATATATATATATATATATATATATATATATATATATATATATACAGAGGCTGTTCGCACATTTTTTAGACGATTTTGGTAAGCGGTAATATAAATTCGTTTGCTGCAAAATAAATAATTGCAATTGTACTATGTTTTTAAAAGTCAAATTTATCGTCTGCGGCTTGAAAGTTTTGTTTTCATTCAAAATGGCGTTTTTAACAAAGCAGTGGTTCGAAGGCTACATTTATGCTCTTTCCGAAGACAAAATATGCATACTCCGTTATCCAAAAACGATGTGAGAGTCATGGTTTTGTGATATCTAAAGCGTCGATAGGTAATATCGTCAATAAGAAATTAAAAAAACGTCAAATTGGAGCTTCAAGTGGGACAAAAATTCCAAACAAGTATCCAATTAAAAAACGGACATCTTCGACTATTGCAAAGGTACGTTGTGTAATGTTAAAAGAAAATCCCCCTAGTCAAAGGACAGTTGCAAAATCATTAAAATTCTCGTTGTCCACTGCAAACAAAATTATAAACGTTGATTTAAATCTTAAGAAAGCGAAAAAACGCAATGTGCATCGTCTTCTTCCAAATCATATCGCTGAACACAGGACACGCTGCAGAATTCTATATGAGAAACATTTATCCAAAGAAAAATGGAAAACAATTGTCACAATAGATGAATCATGGTTGTATTTAAATGATTGCAACAAAAAAGAGCCATTTATTATCATAAAAGGGGAGAAAAAAAATTAAGTACATGGTTCAAAGAATCGAAAGAAAGTTTTTCTAAGGGATTCATGATTGTTACTGGTTTTTCTTATAATGGCAAGTTAAAAATAAAGTGAGTGGAAAAAAATGTCAAGATTAACTACAAATAATATCAGGAACATATTTTATCGCCAATTTTTCTGAATGAAATACCATCGCTTTACCCACAGTGCCATCAATCTGTGAGACTCCATCAGGACAAAGCTAGCAGTCACACATCAAAATCCACTGTAAATTTTCTAAAAGAAATGGAACAAAAAACTGGTATCAAAGGCCATACCCTTCACTGATATCCCTACTAAATCTCCCGATGTATCACCTATGGATTTTTGTGCTTTCGGACTTTTAAAATCTGCATTTTCCAAACGTCGTCCCAAAACCCTTTCTGGACTCTGGA
>OU015490.1:172104474-172109474 GCA_907164885.2 Dolomedes plantarius
ATAGTCTTCATTGTCCACACTGAAGGTAAAAAAAAAAAAAGAAATGACCAAGAAATCATTAAACAATTCGATACTTTTGGTTAGAAATAAAATGAGGGAAAAAGTAATTGAACGTAAAAATAAAAAAATAAAATAAAAGAGGTTTATTTTTATTGGCTTCATCTCAAAGCTCTAAGGATTTTTCTCCTTTTTTTTCCCTTCAGAAATAGACAAGAGAGCAGGGTTTTACGCGTTATAGAGAGCGGCGAAACGAAAAAACGAAAAGAAAAGTGGTTTCCAATGCAAAAAAAAAAAAGAAAGAAAAAATTAGCCAACCACAAATAGATAACTGCGGAATTGTAAAAGTAATGAGGAAAAAAAATCAACTCATAGGACTGAAAGACAAATGTTGAAAGCTTTCAATTACTGATAAATATTAAACTTTGCATTGATGAGTCGAGAGAGATTAATTAATGGATTTTAATTGAATAATTTGAGCATTTAATGTAATTATATGGAAGTAAAGGCGTATATTAAGTTATTTGTTTTAACTCTAAATTTGATTTAATAGTTTTGTTTTTTAGTTTAATTATATGGAAATCAACACATGTGTAAAATTATTCGTTTTAACTGTAAATTTGATTTAATAGTTTTAGCTTTTAATATAATTATATGGAAGTCAAGGCGTGTGAAATTATTCATTTTAACTGTATATTTGATTTAATGGTTTTTAGCTTCTAATATAATTATATGGAAGTCAAGGCATGTCTTAAATTATTTATTTTAATTGTAAATTTGATTTAATAGTTTTAGCTTTTAATATAATTGAATGGAAGTAAAGTCATGCATTAAATTATTTGATTTAATTGCAAATTTGATTCAGTAATTTGAGCTTTTAATATCATTATATAGAATTAAAGGCGTATGTTAAATTATTTGTTTTTACAACAAATTTGATTTAATAATTATAGCTTTTGTTATGATTATTTGGAAGTAAAGGCATTATTAAATAATATGATTTAATTGTAAATTAGATTTAATAATTTGAGCATTTAACATGGTTATGTGGAAATGAAGGCACGCATTTATTTATTTGACTTAACTATAAATTTAATCTAATAATTTGCCTCATATGCGGAATTCGCATATGAGGTTTAAAATTATATTAAAGAATAAAAATGTTAATTTTAGCGTAATATAAATTCAAACCTCTTATTACAAACCTCAAATAATTACAAAATATCAGTTATTTCTTACGGAATGTATGGTCGGGCGAATCAATAGCATAGTTGTGGCTAGGAATATTTGGCGGGAGAAAATTCTAAGCCAAAAAATTTTGGCACTCTGTTTCGTGGTTTCACGTGCATGTCAACTGACGAGGGGAAGGATGTAGATTCGCATTTCTAAAGCACTTATTACGACTAAGTACCTACCGTCGATGTATGAAACAGTATGTTTCATAAGCTTCTTGGAGGCGATGCGTCAATTGATGTCTAAAATTGAGAAATACCGAATGAGATTAATCTCTCAAACTGACCAGGTTGGACAATTTCTGACATGGATTCAGCAAAGAACGGAGTAAGGATACGAAAAGTGACTGCGGCCTTTAAATTTGGAGGAAATTTTAAGGTGATAAAACTTGTAACACCAATGAATGGATATATATATATATATATATATATATATATATATATATATATATATATATATATATATATATATATATATATATATATATATACAGTCGAACCCCGTTAGAACAAACTTCAAGGGACCAAAGAATTTGTTCGCTTTATCCGGTGATTCACTATATCCGAACCATTAAGAAAAAGGCTAGAGTTCACAAAATGTATAACTCATTAGTTGAAATGTGTATTCAATAATCCCAAGTAACACACACCGTTGGCCCAACCGCATATTTTCGTGGCATCGTTGGGGAATGGCTACTGTTGGCAGAAATTCCAGAAATTCAGATGGGCCAACTGCAAATGAAAGCCGTTGGGCCAACGGTTGCAAAATATGGTTGGCCCAACTGCAAATGGAAGCGGTTGGGCCAACGGTTACAAAATGTGGTTGGTCCAACTGCAAATTGATGCGGTTGGGCCAAAGGTTACAAAATATGGTTGGCCAAACTGCAAATGGAAGCGGTTGGGCCAACGGTTACAAAATATGGTTGGCCCAACTGCAAATTAAAGCTGTTGGGCCAACAGTTACAAAATATGGTTGGCCCAGCTGCAAATTAGTGCTGTTGGGCCAACAAGTATAAAAATGCCGTTGGCCTAACAGCTAATGAGTGTTGTTGGGCCAACAATTGCAAAAGAACGTTCTCCCAACTGCGTTCAATTACTGCAAAATGTCACCCGTATGTCGTCCAAAAAAGAATCTTTGGAACTAAACTTATATAAACACGTAAAGCCAGGGCACGATTTAGAAAATTCTTGACTATAGGCACAACTCGGAATGGGGGGCCCCTCTAACACCATAGGCGTAGCGTCGGGGAGGCACGGGGGACACGAAAAATGATAAAAAAGCTTTAAAATCATTAAATACCTTAAGGTATTTAATAATTTTAAAACTTTTTTATGAAACAAAGTTCCATTAAAGGAAGGAGAGATCACAATGAATTTTAGTAATTACTAATTATAATTAGTAATTACTATATTTAAAACTTAATTACTATAGTATAAATACTTAATTGCTATAGTAATTAAGTATTTTACCAATTAATTAGTAATCACTAACTAATTAATAATTTACTAATTACTAATTATTAATTAACGAATTTTTAAGCAATTTTTGACAATATACTTAATAAAGTTTGTACATAATATTAAGGACTATTTATGAAGTAAGCAGATCACTCATTAAAATAATTCACTTGTCTTTAACATTTAATTAGCTGCTACTTATTATAATATTTACATTTTTAGCAATATTTTTGACAATATATTTTATAAAGTTTGTACATAATATTAAAGACTGAATTTTGACAATCCCATGGTATATGACTTATTTTTCTATTTTTAGCTGTCTATAAGATCATGTATTCAAGGAACTGGCATGCAGCATGTGATTCATATAGAAAAAGCAGAGGAAATAAGATTGAGTTCGAAATTCTGGAAATTTTTATTTGACTGCTAGTCCTGATCTCATTTGTACCATAAATGAAAGACTTGGAAGTGTGGTTATCATCTTATGAATGATTGAATCTAGGTAAAAACTTGCTTTGAATTCTTGGCCTATTTGTATAAACTGAAGTCTTGTTCCTCACTCTTTTTTATTTTCCCTTGTTTCCTACTAGTATTATTTGATTCACTTTATTAAATATGTATTTTTAAATCATTATGTTAATGTGTTTTAAATTTTTAGTTATATCTAATTAGTACAGTATTTTATGCAGTAGTTTATGCAGCCTCGTGCTTAGTGAGTATCTAAAGCCAGATTTAAACATATCACTGAGCATGCACAGAAAGCAATTTTAGATTATAAATTATCGCTAATTAATAGAGATTATGGTTACAAAAACTGTAGGAGTTAATCACCTAGAAGCAATAGATGCATGCAAGGGTTGGAATACGCAAGGAATACAACGCATTGACCTTACACATACGTTTATTAGACAACCTAAATTTCAATTTACATGTCAGAACTATAGTATTACAATCTGTTTTACTTCTACTCTATTTTCACTTCTACAAAAACCATATTTGACACATCTATAGATTAAAATCTTTTGTTTAAGACCAAAATGAAATAAATTGATGCAGTAGTTTTCTCTCCCAGACAGCCCAAAGAATCGGCCTGGCTTAGCAACTTAAATATATAGATACTGTGATGTTCAGTAGATAGAAAGGCATTAGTAGGGTTGATATTTTGTACAAACATTTGTATTTTTTTTTATATTTGGGGAGTTATAAATATTGTCTAAAATTATTAAAGTGGTGGTTTTTTTTTATGAAAGATATTGTGCTAATAAAAAGCTTTGTGTTGACAAACGTACATTTACAAACTGTTGGGCTTTTGATGCTACAGAATTAATTTGACTTTTACTGAGAAAATATTGTTTACTGTGTGGTTAAGAGAAGGAAATTTTCACCTTAATTTTCTCAATGTTGTATTGGTAAAATGTATGTGGAAATTAATCTTATCTATCATATACTACAATGTCTTATTTTTCTAATTTTAATTTGGTTCAAATATTTCAAATTATTCTTTAATTTTCTGCTCTGTTAATTTATGAAAATAAACTTTGCTAAATACATGCAAGCAGTTTAAGATGATTAGTTTCTATAATGTAAAGAAATTTCTGCCAATAGCTCTTGATATTTTAATTTTTCATGTCTAAATTTTAAGTAAGTTTTCAGAGAGTTAATATATTCATGTAAATAAATATGTACTAAAATTATTAAAGATCTGTGCAGTGTCTAATTTTTCTCTGATGTTAATTTAGTTTGCATATTTGAAATTGTTGTTTTATTTTGTGCTTTGATAATTTAGCAAATAAATAAACCTTTACTGATACATACCTGAAGTAATAGTTACGACAAGTTCATGTAACATGAAGAAATTTTTGATTATGAAGTAAATGCTAGGGTTAGATTTCATAATCAGTTAACTTGTTTCTAAAAAATTAAAAAAAACTAACTTAATCAGGCATTTTTATTTGACTGTTTGGTGCATATATAGCTATTTTTCTTTTGACTCATTTACTGTACTAATTTATTTTTCTATTCCTTTTTTCGAAAGACAGAGAAGGAGGGAGAGATAAAAGAACTGTGTATTTTTGACAATGTAAAATTAAATTTTATTAAATTTTTTGTTAAAATAAAAAAAAAAATTTGATGAAAAGTTGTGTTTTATTAAAATTACTATAACATGCCTTATTAAGATGCTGTTTTAAAATATTAAACAAGGTAAGTTCAAAAATTGATATAACAGTTTTATGGAAAGTTTAAAAAAAATCAGACCTCAGTTGTATATATTGTATCAGACATGAAGACAAATTGGAAGATAAAGTGTTT
>OU015490.1:172114474-172144474 GCA_907164885.2 Dolomedes plantarius
ATATAGATATTATTCAATTATTACCGAATAGGATTAATCCTACAGTTGAGTAACAGGTCTCTATTACAGTTATGTCACCTTCATTTGCCACTATACGAGTAAATCAAAGAAAAGCACAGCATATGTGAAGACATATTATAAGTAGTATCTTTGTAGCTGGACGCTGCACTAATTAAATTTTAAAAGAAGTGGTAGAGGAATCCATCACCAAATTTACTACTCATGAAGTATCTGAACTAAGAGGGAAACGCCTCGTGGCTCCTGAAGACGTTATATGAGTAAAGGAGACATTATTCTTAATTGTTACTGTTCTACATTGTTAAGCCTATTGGTTCTGACGGCTAATGCTTCAATAATATTTTTTCATGGCTTTAGCTCTTGATGGATTCGCTAAAACTGGAACCATTAGTATATTAGCTTTATCTTTTTCATGATCTAACTTGTCTGTCATGATGTTTTTCCACGTATTATTTATTTATATCTATATCTATCTATCTATCTCTGTCTGTCAATCTGTTATCTATATATATATATATATGTATGTATATATATGTATATACATATGTATATATATATGTATATATATATATATGTGTGTGTGTGTGTATATATGTATATACATATGTATGTATATATATGTATATACATATGTATGTATATATATATATATATATATACATATATATATATATATATATATATATATATATATATATATATATATATATATGTATATATATATATATATAAATATATATATATATATATATATGTATATATATATATATATATATATATATATATATATATATGTATATATATATATATATATATATATATATATATATATATATATATATATATATATATATATATATATATATATATATATATATATATATATATATATATATATATAATAAATAAGCGTCTTTCTATATATAAGTGTACGCGTGTATATACATCCATATAAAATAACTAACAAAATATACTAAATATACTAAACATATGGATGTATAACGCGTGTAATACATCCACATAATTCAATAGTTTAATGAAAAATCCTCTTTTAGATTTTACAAATGTTTATTTTGTTCACTAATGGATAATTGTGCCTAAATGAACTCTTAAGCATTCATTGATATTACGGCTGACAATCTTTAAAATGATTTCGATCGCACATGTACAGCATGCTTTGATCTGTAACCTGAAAATCACGACTGGGAAACTTTTGTATTTTTACAACGAAACACAACTTTAATCCTTTACGATTCTCTTGAGAGTCTATTCGATGTTTTTCTTTTAGAGCTTTATTTCATTTACATGTAACTTAGCTCACAGCAATCTGTTGACAGTCATACTCTGTCTTGTTGAACGGAACTGCCTTTGTAAATGGATTGCGATTTGATAATTTAAATCTTATTCGTCTATTTCGTAGGTAGGAAAAATAACACAAAATAAGACGTTTATATCTATTCTAGAATGTATTCTAGTTAATATACCCCAAAAGGTATTTTTTTGGTTAAAAATACGATTTATAGTATATGCAAAAGTTTTCGGTTTCTGCTAACTTTCAACCGTCCATTTCATTCCATATTAACACATCAAGATTGTCTCCAATGTTCACCGTAACTAAATCTTTGCCTTTATTTTCACTGAGGAACTTTACGACAGGATTGCGTCAATGAAACTCACGAAATTTACTTGTAGATTCAAATAAATAAAGAGATACTGTAAGTTTTCCAGGAAAAATGCACATGGAGGAGTTTTAACTTTTAAATAAATTTCAGAAACCTAGCTACATATTTACGAGACTATTATTATTGTTATTTCATTAACAATCTTATGTAAAATATCACTGAAGTAAAGACAATTAATCTGACCAAAATGAGCAATTTAAATGCAGTAATTTGTGCTTCCAATTGTATATTTAAATTTATTTAAAAATTTTAGTGGTTGAATAATTTATTATAAAACTTAACCGAAATAATATAGACTAAGAAAACATGCTGTGCAATGTAAAGGAAAACACCATATATACGATAATATAAAAACGATATGTGTATAATGTGCTTAACAAATCTGACAAATTTCTCCAATTTCATTTTCCGGTTAAAATGAGGATCTAATCACAAAAAATCCTTTTGTGTTTTTCTTTTAAATAGTCAGATTCTTATTCAAGTTACTTTGATTTATAAATTAATGTTTAATCGAGGGGGAAAATATATGACAATTCATTGCACTCTCGTAGTTTCTATACCAGATACGCAATCATATTAAATTCAGTAAAGGAAAAAAAATAACAAAGTACATAAATGAACATAGATAAAACAAAATTCGAACAAACAAATGCTTATAAGCCTGTTTGAATATTTTTCGATGCTGAAATCGACATGACTGACGATTATCCATAGCTCGTTCTCAGTTGTAGAGTGGTTTGAACTGCTTTTAAAATTATTTATAATTAGTATATTTAAAAAAAAATTATGATCGAATCGATAGCAAAAAAAGACAATTGTAGTTGCTAGTTAGAATAGAAAAACTTTCAACTAAATCATTTTAATTTTCCCAGATAGCTATAGTCTGTTATTTAACTATTAGCTATTTCAACTGTATCACTTTTTTTTTGTGTCTCCTAGAAATATTTTGTGAAAAAAAAGTATTAAAATTGTTGCTAGTAAACAGCGGTGGATTTTTGTTTTTTAAACTTAAAAAAATAAAGAAAATTTTAGTTATTTATTTAATAAACAGGAAAAGACTAAAAATTGTCATCGTATGTTTGGTTAAAAATATAAGTGATTTTTTAAAAAATTTAATTTCCTACGCCTTTTCCAAATCACATGAATGAAAACTGAGTAAAAATTAATTGCACAAACTCGGTAAATGGTATTTCTCTATTTAAATTCCTGAAAATATGCCTTATTAATGTCTGACATAAAAAAATTTATATTAATTATTTTAAAATTATTTCCCCAGCACGAACTCTCAAATCTAATAGCAGAATGAACTTGACACAGCTGCATGCTTCAGTATGAACGAGGTACAACATTCAAGGAGAGAGATTAGCTGTCAAAAGATGTTTACTTACCTTGTATAGGTAGGAGTCGTACATTTGAGCCATTTTGTACAAGTTTCTCAAATAGTGGCTCATGTAGATTTATAGAAATGTTACTTCCACTAATAGACACAAAGTTCTTTTTTTAATTGCGAGTAAAAAATGTCACAGAAGGCATGTCCAGTATTCACAAGTCTATACGCTTGACTGTTGAGTTCGCATCAAATTTATTTTTTAGTCAATTTTTCAACCTTTATCGTGAAATAGTCTTGAATGAACTGATGCGGGCAGTTATGGCAGCCTGGATACGAAACCTAATTGAATAAAATTAACAAAAAAAGTAATTTTGATTAAAAGAAAAATTTAAATATTTCACAGAAATTGCAGATCAATTTAAAAAAAAAATGTAATTTTCAGTCAAACTTTCCTAAGCGAAACTTTCCGATTTAAAGTCATTTTTAAGTTCATCGCAATCGGATGTAATTGTTGAAGCGAGAAGGTCGAATTCTCCTGCGCTGCCATTTACCGAAAAGAAATGGAAACCGAAACAAAAAGCAAAACAAAGCAGACCAAAAATAAAATAAAAAAAATAAAATAATAAAATAAAAAAAAATCACCACAAGAGGACGATCGCCGAAAGCGAATCACAGATAAAAAACGTCCGACATCGGAAGCAGCAAAAAAACAACTCGGCTAAACTCCGATCTTGAAAAACGGCTCTTCCGCAGAAGGGGAAAAAATGTCCGCTACCGGAACAAACAACAAAGAGTCCCAGCAGCAGCCAACAGGTTGAAAACACTATTCCCGCCGGTAATACTCAACTCGACTCCATCGTCGTCGTAGTAGAAGTCGTAGTAAATTGCCGAGAAGCGCGGGAAAACGAGACAAAGCGCGGGAGGAAAAAAGACAAAGGGATAGGAAAAAAAAAATCACGTGTCGCGAGCCAGCAGGTAGGCGCGAATTAAACGACAGGGGTGCTAATCACGGTTTAGCGCGTGACGTATCGCTAATGATCGGTTTGCTTGGCTTTCCACTGAATGGGGGATTGTTTTCCGACGGGCAGGGATTGTCGATTGGGTACCGGGGGGGAATGAGAGCGGAAGGGTTGCCAGAATCTCGGAGGAGAGGAGGATGCAGCCAATTGATTCGCCAAGAGACCGGGTCGTCGGAAACTATTTAGCGTCGGGATGGAATGGGTGTGTAAAGGAATTGTTTTATATTTAATGCCGCAACGAGAGTCTGTTGAAAGAAAATTACGGTGGGTCTCTCGCTGAGCTTTCAAATAATGATTCTTTTTTATTATATTTTATCATTCCCGCAAACTAGGTATAGTGTGTTTTTAACGAAACGGCCTTTATATATACAGGAGCACGTGGTGGTTTGGAATTATTTGCTTTCTCGGTGACTAAAATGATATATGGGGAAGAGTCAGCCTATTAACAAAGGACGTGGGGCTCTCGTTAGAATTACCGAGTATTTGCGGTCAGTTTTTCTTCAAAATTGAGTCATATGGCTTAATCTAACGATATTCATATCTTACTTATACTGACGAGCTGAATTTTTCAAGAGAAAGTACGATCGTCAAAAGGGAATCAATGATATACAGGCAGGATTCAGAAGCAGTTTTGACAAAAAGATATGGGTCGAAACATTTGGTTAGAACGACAATGCAAAACCCCTTAATTTAGTCTGTCCCTGATGGATTATGTTGCACTATTTTGTGAAGAGTATGCGGTTACGTGGCCAGTCTTAAATTTAGGCTACTCGTCACGTATTCAAAGTGATAAGTATTACAGCTTAAAATCATGGCGTTGAAATCAGAAAATTAGCGAGCGAGAATCAATATATTTAAATTTAACCAAGATATTTTAATCTTGTATTTCCAATTTGTAAGCAGTTTGCAAGCAGAGATAAGTTATCTTAACTTTTGCAATGAAAATTTGCTGTTAATGATGTATTATGTTTCTGGAATGAGACACTTAGAAAATTAAGTAATTTCTCCGACATCTTCGTGGATACCGCTGTTTTGTATTTGAATATATACCACATTTGTCGTATTCTATATGACCATTGCAAAATATATTTTCATACTAAAACATATTAGTTTTTTTTTCTCCCAACTTTGCAACAAAGAAATTACGAAAGCCATAAATTTTTCTAAATTATAAAGTACAAAACGCTAAAATTTCTACTATATTTAATAAATGTTTATCTCAAGGAAGAGATCAATATTTGCTTGTATTCGTACTCATAAGGAACTCGCACTTTTGGCATACTTGATGATATGACTTCTCAAAACCAGCGTAATTTTTTGGGGGGTTTCACAGAAACACCATCGTGTGAAATTCCCTTTTTAATGGAAAAATATGAGGTTAATTAAAGATAATTAACTGAATTCAGTCAAGGAAGCTCTTTTGTGAAAAATATTTTGAATATATTTTTGGAGGTTAAATAAAAAAATAACTAAAACAAAAAAAAGAATATTAATACAGAAACAGTTTCTTTAATATATACTCGTAATGAGTAAGAGTTTTAACTCCTAACGGCTCTATTTTGCAAAAGGTTTAATCTCTTTTAGCAGAAAACGAATTCTAAATGCAGCTTTGACGAAAAAATGACGAATAAATGACGAATGATTTTCTTTTTTTACCCCTTTACTTTCTATAGATTAGGCGAATGTCTTCGTGACAAGTGCCCCCGCATTAAAAAAAAAAATTCTATAGATAAATATATTGAGCTTATCCATTGGCAAAAGTATCTTGCCAATTCTACCTCAAAAATCATTTTCAGTTGCTATTTTCATACGCAATTTAAATTTCAACAGATTTCTGATACTGTCAAATAAGGTATTCAAATATTTGTTCAGTTCTAAATATCAAGAAAATTGATTCCTTATCATGTCTGTATCAGTTTTCTGAAATCCAAGGAGCGGAACTTTTAACGTTTATTGGAAAACTTGGACATTTCAGCATGTGAGGAACTCATCACAGAGGTTGTACACATAGAATAATACTTTACTATTCTAACATTAATTTATTTCTACAAGGAAAGAGAACTTATACATAATCTTGTTTCTAATAGTTCCCAAGATTCTCGGGGGCGAAACCTTTAATATATTCTGGGAAACTTTGACAAAGCAGCTTGTAAAGAATTCATCCCAGAGGTTGCCCACAGTGAATAATGTTTTACTACTCTAATATTTATTTATTTCTAGAAGGAAAGATAACTTATACAAAATCTTATTTGTGTTAGTTCCCAGTATTCCCGCGAGAGGGACTTTCAATATATATTGGGAAACCTTGACAAAGCAGCTTGTGAGGAATTTATCCCAGAGGTTGCTCACAGTGAATAATACTTTACTACTCAAATATTTATTTATTTCTACAAGGAGAGATAACTTATGCATAATCTTGCTTGTGTTAGTTCGCGGTATTCGCGTGATAGTAACTTTCAATATATATTGGGAAACCTTGAGAAAGCAGCTTGTGAGGAATTCCTCCCAGAGGTTGCTCACAGTGAATAATACTTTACTATTCTAATAATGATTTATTTCTTGACACTATAGGTTGCCCAGAGAGAACATTACTTTACAGTTTTAATACTAATGTATTTATACAAGGAGAGAGAACTCGTACATAATCTTGTTTGTATCAGTTCTAAATATTCTGGGAGCGAAACTTACAACATATATTGAGAAATCACGACGTCTCAGTATTAAGAGAGTTCATAACAGTTGTTGCTTCTAGGAAATAAAATTGTTGGTATAAATAGGTTATTTATTTTTGAAAAAAATAGTCCATTGAACTCAGGTGATCGGTTGTCAATAAAGGAAACTCTAAACTTCCAAATCGCTAGGCTGAAACTAGAAGACGTTCCCTATGATGTTTATAGAAATCCCATTAATGGAAAACATATTGCATGATCCATACAATCTTTTATAGATGGATAATCGCAGGCGATCTAAGCTTATATTTTCTGGAAGAGGTCACAGTTCGAAAGTCACGCTTTTCATATAAAACACGCATGTGCCATGCGTATGCAATTTGCCATCGATTACACACCATCGAAAGAAACATCTATAGCCGATAAATGACAGAAGAAAGGATGGAAAATATACATTGTTACGCTCTCAAATGGAAGTTTGCAGATCATGTACCAAGTATCAATGCATGTATTATAGTTTTCTATGTGGTTATATAGTTTCGAAACATGATATAATCCTTAAACTCCATTCTGGCCGTGGTATTATAATTTTTTTTAACGCTATGTAATATATTACTTAAGCCAAATCTATAGCTAACGGAATTGCGTCAGTCGCCAAGACGTTCAGGTGAAATAAACGATGACTGTGATCGATATCCTGCTAACTAAACGCAGGTAATTTAAAAAGTGGTATTCAAAAACAGTACTTTGCCGTAAAAGTACGACGACGAACAAACATTCGGAAGCGTCGATCTGCACCGCAATATCAGGCCTAGATCAACATGTCAGTATCGACGATGGCTGAACAGCTATAGCTCTGGACTTTTCGATACCAGAATCTATGGGACCGAGTCCCATTGTTGGCATGGATGTTTGAAACCATTCTCAACCATCTCAACTCAATATCGACGTTGTTGCGATCAGTGATGGTGCAGTGATTTATTAAACTGCGATAACTGTGAGAAAAAAAACAAATTAATTAAAAAGTAAAAGAATCTGGAGTAGCATTACCAATACGAAAATTTTTCATAAATAAAAATTTGTATTGTTGAAATACGGTTGTCTGCAATCTTTGCCAAAAACTTCAGTGGTTCAACCATCATAAGACAGACCTCGTGGAAATCTTTTCAACAAATCAGAAGAGATGAGGTAAATTAATGGAAAATAAACACCTGCTTAAGGAGAACTCTGTAGCAAACGTCTGATTTGAATCCGGTAGCATAACCCTTAATATTTCGACGACATTCTGCAAGGAGTTTGATTTGAGCTTTGCACGTTGGGATTTCGAACCGGTGTCCTAGCCATTAGACTAATCTAGAGTTGAAAAGAAAAGATACAACCTTTGTGCTCGAGGAATAAACAGGAAAACCAACGTAAATAAAGCGCAAATAGGAATAAGATGCAATTATTTTGCATACGTCCGTTTCGAAGCTACAAAGGAGCTTCTTCATGAGTGCAACGAACTTAGTGGCAGCTCAAAAAGCCGAAGACTAAGCCTTTGCTTAGTCTTTTGCTTTTTGAGCTGCCACTAAGTTCATTGCACTGAGGAAGAAGCTCCTTTGTAGCTTCGAAGGCTTAGTCTTCGGCTTTTTGAGCTGCCACTAAGTTCGTTGCACTGATGAAGAAGCTCCTTTGTAGCTTCGAAACGGCCGTATGCAAAATAATTGCATCTTATTGCTATTTGTGCTTTATTTACGTTGGTTTTCCTGTTTAATCTAGCGTTCTTAGAAAATCTCATACAAGGAATTCCCTTCCCCACATTCTACCCTCTCTTTTGGACACTAACGCATAGGACACTGGTTTTTTTTTACCAACGAATGTACATTGATGACCGCATGAATTTATCCATCATTCCTATTTACTAATAATCCGACTTAATTTGACCTATGTACTTCATGGTTCTCCAGTGTTCTATCCAAGGATTTAGCACCACTGCAACGATCATTTGCTAGTAATACGAACTTAACATCTTTCACCAGGACTTCGACAATCGTGTCCATGTGAGGAAATTTCCGATCGTTAATTCCATTCCTCACAACAAAATAAAGTGAGGAGCTCTGATTCCTAGCTGTGCTAAATAGATAGCGGGGAAATGATCGCAAAATTAAAGATGCATTTGCAGCCGTCTCCCTGTACGGTGCTTAGCGTCACTAGCTTCTCCGCGGGGGGCCTGTGTTCGAATCCTGGCCAAGGCATGGATATTTCTGCTCTGTCCCTTCATAGGGAAACATCATTGAATCATCCGGTGGGTATTCCCATAGTAAAGTAATCAGCAAAACTCATGAAGTACAGGGCAGAAGGTAATCTGGATTCGACCCTGACGCATTGGGAAAAAAACATTGAAATACCGTGGAAGCTCGATAAATCGAGCCTTAAGGGGAACGAAAAACTTCGAATTATCGAGGATTTCCATATACCGAGGTTCGATGTATCGAGGGGATTTCTGAGTAGCTTCGATATATAGAGGTTCACACTAAAATAATTGCTTACTCACTGCAATTAGAAATCAGAATTATTTTTATCAAAACATCTTCGATATATAGAGGTTGTCGATTAAAAACTTAGATATATAGAGGAACCTCGAAAAATCAAACCTCAAGGGGAACGAGAAAACTTCGAACTATCGAGGATTTCGATATACCGAGGTTCGATTTATCGAGGTGATTTCTGAGTGACTTCGATGTATAGAGATTCACAATAAAATAAATGTATACTCGCTGCAATTAGAAATCAAAATTATTTTTATCAAACCAACTTCGATATATATAGGTTTTCCATTAAAAACTTCGATATATAGAGGTGCGGTGACAAGCCAAGCAAATTAAAAATTCGAAATATTTAGGTCTTCCTGACCAGTCCTTCGTTATATAGAGTTAAAAATAACAGGGCAGTGTTAGGCCGGTTCAAGGAGAAAGGAAAAACTTCGATTTATCAAGGAATTCGATTATATCGAGGTTCCACTGTATATCGATGCATAATTATAAATAAAATATAACATTAAACTCCTGTCCTGTGCACAGTTAGGTTTTTAACAGCATTTCTACATAACAGGCTTTGAGAAAAATCCGATCTCACGAATCTCCCCGGGAACGAGCTTTCCCAGTATAGATCTACAAACCCAAAATTAAAACACTCTCTTCTACAGTCTAACTTTAACCGCCCTTAACAATCCCAAAACTGTCTCTCTCTCTCCCAGACAATAGTTTAAGCGGGTGAACCCCAAGGCCGGCATTTAACCCCACAGCGACCCTCGTCCAAGCCGCGCAAATCCCACAAAATCCTAAATGTCTCCTTAAACGTTTTCCCTGACGTTCGCCAAAAGGGGAGCCAAATCGAGAGGAATAAGGTGCCAAATATGGTTTTGAGAATTATTAAGACAAGAGTGTACGGAAAAGAAGGCTGAGGGAAAGGGAAGAGGGGGAGGGGGGAGGGATATGAAGAGAACAGAAAGAGAAATATAAATGTAATGGAACACGGGGAAGGGGGGGGTGCGCAAATCATCCAATGGGCCCGAGGCACGCCCAGGCGACGCCTGCCATTGGTTGTTGCCCCTGGCGATGGAACGGACCAAGCGGGGAGAAGCCGAGGGGAGAGGGTTTCCAGGGATGGGAGCGATAGAGTGCGTTTTTTAACTCAGGGGATACGTAAAAATTGAAGAGGGGGATAGAGAAATGTTGAAGATCGCTTTGACGGCGTGCCGCGGGACAATGGCGTAAGGCTGTAAGTACGGGTTTTTCTCCCGGCTGTTATAGATCTACATTTGATGGGTTTTTTTTTCTTCATCTTGTTTCTGGCGCTTTTCAGGACATGAAGAATCCAGCGGGAGGGGAAACGTGTTCAATAAAATTCCGGGCTGTAATAATTATTAAAGACGTAATTATGGTGTATGTATGCGTAAATATTTTTCTGCAAAAATAAATGCAAATATCGATGGTGTGGTAATTTAGCTCGTCGCTCGGGAATTGGATTGTTATATTCTCCTCCTAATAAATAAACCACCAGTTTTTTTAAAAACCTTTTTTTATATTCAAGATTATAAACGTTTTCGTATCCGAAAGAGAAAGGAGAGGAAGAAGGATAGTCTAAATATCCCTCGAGGAATGTGTTTAGGTTTTATTCTGTATTCCCATGGAACGTATTCGCTAATCTTTAACAGACAGCAGCGAATCTCCGGGAAAATTTGTTAACTGATCGGCATTCCGTTTAGGTTCCCGTCGCGATGTAACCATTTTAGCGATAGTGTGGCACACTTCAGCGCTTTTATTTTTGCATTTAGGGAGGTAGTGAAACTGAATTTCGTATTCGTAGAGTGGTTGTAAGAGCACTTAGATGGGGAATGTATTCAATGGTTCGCCGTCTTGTTTTAGTGGTTGTATTGAAAAGGGTGAACACAAGAACTGGTACACATTACAGCATGATATAACATTATTGGTGCTTATTTTGACAACTCAGAAATATAATAGTATATCTGTCGGTATGATTTGCATAAATTTACCTGTTTTATAAATTTCCCCATGCTATTTTTTTCTAACTTTGTAATTTTTGTGAGAGATATTTTTTATCCAAATATTTTTAATGTCGTCATAAAAATCTTCCCCGTTAAAATTAAATCCTCATTAAATCCCCAATAAAAATCCGATACTATATTTTTTTTTGCATGCACTTCAAACAATTATTCCAAAACGAAATCCCGGAATTTGATGTACTTTTCATTTCTAGTTATTTCGTAACACACCTGAACCAGCAATCAATGCTGGTGGAGTAAACGGAGACAATGTTGCCAAACACGGGTAGCAAAATGAACGCCACAACCCGTGCTAATTGACCTTGTACCTACGAACTTTGCTTTCTCAGATTTGTGGTCTTTGTGGTGTATTTAAATCTTTTGATTAAAGCTGATTAGCATTTCTATTAAACTGTTCCTTATAATTTCACTAACTCTCTACTTAAGTATATAGAAATAACTGAATATCCGTGCATCGCGACCAAATACATTACAACCATCCATTATGTAATTTTGATTAATATGGATTAAGTTACTTTAGCAGTAAATTGTTGTCCTTACTCACAGGAGTTCACCATGTAATTTAACGACAGGGATCTGCCATTAAATATGGATTTAAGGTCTATTTTTTATTTTGAAAATTTTAGCCCTAGTTTTAATCCTTTAAAATGTTGGATTTAAAAAAAAATCTTAGTAAGCACAAATGGCATAACGAGTAAGCAATTACATAGGTAGCTATATAAATTAACAACTAAATCTTTCTTTAAAACAAAAATTCAAAATATTTTACCAAACCAATAACCAAATCTATGTGATAATAAACACCAGAAATTGCTATAATGCATAGAAACCTCTACTACTGAGACCTTATATATATATATATATATATATATATATATATGCACATATATATATATATATATATATATATATATATATATATATATATATATATATATATATATATATATATATGTGTGTGTGTGTGTGTGTGTGTGTTTGTGAGAGAGAGAGAGAGAGAGTGAGTCAGTGAGACTATAATTCAAATTTAAAACATTACGGAAAAACAATTCAGAAAAACTAATGAAAAAATGTGAAATTGTGTTTACTTATATTCTCTCTTCATCAATAATGCCGACATGCCATAAAACCAAGGAATGTTTCACTGTACGATGACAATCAAACAGCCATATTATTACACATTCTTAACAAATTCGTCTGCTATGTCCCTCCGACCGGATCAAAACATCAGATCCGTGAAAAGGGAATTACCGAGAAATAATCCAAACAAAATGCATAATCCAATTAAGCCTGACTACTGAAGTTTCAGTTTCGTCTGTCTGTCTCTCTCTCCTCTTCTTTACCATTCTCAGCCGATTTTCACTGAGCCTTAATTCCCAGCCAAAATTACACGCCAAAACAAAACAACAAAAAAAAACATATATTAAAGCATATATTTGTTTTTAAACTTTTCTCACGTGCTCTCGGTGACTAAATGGATGACGGTGGCTCTTCAGATAATGTGTCTCCCTCCCCCCCGTTTTCGGCCTCTGGAGGAACGAGGTCAAAGTACGGATATATGGTTTCCCTTAACAGGTAGCACCGTAACTGGGAAAACGGATTTACAGGGAAGGGGAGACGCGAGGCATTGCAAATTAGGAGCGGGGTGGAGGGTTAGCAGATTACGCGCAGATGGAGGAAGACATTCGAATATAATTATCTCCCTCATTCGTGTATGTTTATTAAGGAGGAATCCTTTGGACTGGTTTTCGAGGAATGGCACAGCGTGATTTTATAAAGTACTATCGAGCTAGATCAGGGATTGCCAACCTTTTAGTTTTGACTTTTGTGATACCCTTTGGAACGAGATTAGAAATTTGTGGCACCGTTGTTAGAATTTTAGTTTTTTATTTAATTTTTTTTTTAATATGAAATCAAAGCGGAATTTATATCGGTAGCATGTCAAATTTGAGTTCAAATAAATAATTACTCCACTGCTGATTTTACTTAAAGATATAACTGACAAACACCAGAATAGAATACGGGGTGATTCAAAATGAATATAGCTATTACAAACGGCTATAACTATTTAATCGAGAAGAATTTACAGATAAGAATTACACAGAATGTAAAAGGAAGTTCAAAATTTTGTTTACATACTTTATAAATGTTCTATGCGACTCTCCTTGGTCACACGGACAACATCTAAGCACTAGTCCATTTCACGGTATACATTCTGAAGAATATGGGGAGTCACCAACGCAAGCTCATTAGGAATACGCATTTTGAGTTCTGGAATTGTTTTCGGCAAAGGAGTCACATACACAGATCTTTCACATAACCCCATAGAAAGAAATCGCGCGGGTGTCAAGATCGGAGATCTAGGTGGCCAAGAGCAGATCACATCGTCAGCATCTCCAGGTCGACCGGGCCAACGCTTTGGAAGATGTTGGTTCAAAAATGTGCGAACATCCATACCCCAATCTGGGGGTGTTCCATCTTGCTGAAAGATGTAATCCGTGAAATCCGTATCTGGCTGGGACATACAGATTACATCTTTCTGCAAGATGGAACACCCCATATTTTTCGCAAATTATGTTCTTCGAAACACTGGTGTTCCACGGAAACCTGGAATTGTTTTATATCCTGCAACGGCTACAAGAAATTCAAGCATATCTGAAAGATTGCTGCTATAAAATGTCTAAGAAATTAAGTATTCATGCATAATTACTAATTGCAAAATAAATAATTTGTCTTTTTACCTTATTTTTAAATTTTCCTTGATTGTGTGTTATTACATAACCTACAAAATAAATAAGGTGTTCCGTTATAATTTCAGGATTTACGAAGTGTTCCATCGCAGGAAAAGTTTGGGAAACCCTGCTTTAGAGGACTACAATAGAAATCACTAAGAATAGTTCTGTTTTATTGATGTGAGACTTGCAATAGGTGCTTAGAGAACAAATGTTTGATATGAACTTCATATTTTATTTCACAGGGCCCTATTAGTAATTTTTTGTTTATCCCCCAAACAATCTCAGGGGCCCCTGGCAAATTTTGCGGCCCCTAAAAGTACCGATTGGGAACCATTGATCTAGATAAAGGTTTAACCTGCAAAATTAACAAAAACTCACGGTCGTAAGAAACATTTCTCATTTAACTTTCCACTGGGTTGTGTTTTTGAGTTAAATCCATAGATGTATTTCAAGTAATAAAAACGAGACATGAAGTCCCAATTTGACCGTGACGTTTAAAATAACGTCACTCTGATGTTGCAGCCTCTATGTGACCAAGTGTCTTCGAGCTAGATAAAGGTTTAATCCATAAGAATTAATTTCGACAAAATCTCACGGTTATAAGAAATATTTCTCCTTTAATTTTGAAACATTACATTTTGAAACGTAAAAAACATTACATTTTGAAACGTTCAAAAATACATTTTGAAGTATTTAATTTTGAAACGTAACATTAAGTCTTACGGGGACGGTGACGTTTAGAAGGACGTCTGGTGACGCCACTTTGATGGAGCCACTATGTCTCCATGGACCTTTATAAGTAGAAGACACTATGTCACAGTAATAACGTCACAGTAGTAACTCATAAAGGTGTGTAAGAAGTAAAAAAAATTGGGCCTACTTGTAGAACACTTCGAATTTTGTCATTGGAATTGGAGGGGGTGATCTAGAAAACAATAATTCTGTTACGGTTTCTTCATTAAAATATTATCATGAGTTTTTTGTCTGCCTTCGATCTTGTTTTATATATAAATTGTTTACATGATAACATAGAGATGATAACAGTACAGACTTTCATGAACCAATTTATTTTTTAACTATCAGTTGAAAATATTTTTCGCACATCCTTCCGTTAAGAAAAGAAGTTATTGTAAAAAAAGTATAATATCGTAAAATTAGATTAAGGATTTAAGGAAATAAAAAAAACAAATTTCAGATAGTCTCTTCTAACGAAACTACCGTGGGTTATTAATGTAGGATTACTTATCGTTGCTTACCTCTTTTGTATATATATATATATATATATATATATATAGATATATGTGTGTGTGTGTGTCAAAATTTTGACGTATTTTGGTAATTTTCTATTTAATTGTTTACTGCTTGCCCAAGCGATTCAGACTGGGTTTAGCGAGCTGCCAGAATTATAACTGGCGACGCAGCACATCTGAAATTTTGCTTTCCGGAGAACAGCTATGGAGGAATGTAATCCTACCTTAAAATATCTATAAATTCCGCAGATTCTTCAATATCTACCGAAGATGTTTCAACTTCCCTAATAAAGCTTTATGCCTGTCAATGGTGTTAAATATTTCTCGGGTTTGCATTGCCACGTGTGTTTTTTCTGTATACCGTATTCTGCATTTTTCACTTACACTTTGTTACATTACATAGCATGGCCATAGAATTTAATATCTTGGAGAAGTTACAATATTTAATTAAGCAATTTGAGTTACAATTTTTAGAGTTAACAGGATATATTTTTAACATTTATTATACATTTGTCAATCATTTCGGCCTGAATTGTTGAAGAATTATTTTCTCTACTCTGTAACTTGGACAGCTTCAGTTTCATAATCATGGCTATACAATTTCCATTCTAATCATGAACTTTCCTTTATTAGCAACAGTTCTCTACCCTATGTGTTGTTCCTGTACCGGACGTTCCGGTTTGAAAGTCCCTCTGCTCTCAAAATCGTCAGTTTCATTGTAAATGCATCACAGTCGTGAAGATAAACACTTCCAGCTTACTCAGAAGTTCAGAATTTACGTCCCACTCTTGTTATAAGCTCCCCAGCAGGGAAAGAAGACACATAAGTGCACTAGTGCGATTTTGGCGAATTTTAAAAACTTCGCCAAAACCACGCCAAGGTATACTCACTTCTTTACCTTTGCCAACTCTCCTATTTGAATCTATTCAAAAATCAAAATTGGTGAAATTTAACACAATATCTCCAATAATTGTGTTCAAAAATGAATAGATTGCCAATTAATATACACCCTATACCACCATGGAATACTCTGAAATGTATAGCTAGAAAACAATGTCATATTATTTGTCATAGAGAAACTGGCAGAAAGATAGAGAACACGGGATTCATCAATGTGCTGGAAACTTAAACAGGTCCAATTTTGTGCGTAAGATATTCTACCTAAATGAACATATTTTTTTTATTAGAATTAATTGTGCAGAAAAAGTGGTAAGTATATCTAATCCTACATATTAAGCTGCTAATCCATTCACAAATTTCCCTATACAGTATAGTCCCAGACTACAAAAATCATTGACGGGGTCTTTCCGACGATACGTGCGTTATCGCGCATTTACTTGAAGCACGTGTCCCGCGGGCAAAGTGATAGCATAAAAAATCAATAAGGAAGACTAAGAATCTATAGAGGAAATATAATCCTCTCAATAAATCAGTTACGTAGTTCGATCCGAGGGAGATTTTGAAACTGGTAGTAGTCCTTTCCCATGGATTTAACTTATATGGAGCTTCGGACCCCTCAGCCCCCATTATATCACTACTGTCGGCAGTACAACTTTACAAAGAAGCTTATTCCCTAGGTGAATGAATGCGCAGGTATTTTCTTCGAAGTTGGGTTGTGAAGTTCGTGATGTAAGGGCAACGTCACAGAGATGTAACTTCCAACATGCCTGTTGCGTGAATAATATTATTTGTTAGTAGCTTATCCATAACCATGAGTAAATTCTCTCTCACACTTCGTTTTTGTATATACACTCTTAGACAAAAAAAAACCGCACCAAGAAAGAGTTATCCGAATGGGATGGAAATCGATAGATGTGATGTGATGTACATGTACAGAGATAGATGTGATGTACATGTACAAAAGTGATTACAATTTGAGAAAAATTGGATAATTTATTTAAGAGAAAGAGATTACCAAAGGGAAAAAGCCAGGGATGGCCGAATGGCTAGGGCGCTGACTTTCGGTTCAGATCCTGTGGGTTCGAGTCCCACAGTTGGCATGGATGTTTGTAGCCGTTCGGAATCGGCTTTAAACTGTAGGTCTAATTAGCCCTCGTGTAGCAAAAAGTTGACCGTAGAGCTTCAAACAAAACGAAACCAAACCAAACCCAAAGCGAAAAAGTCATTAACGCATTGGTCCACCTCAGGTCCTTATGCAAACAGTTATTCGGCTTGGCATTGATTGATAGAGATGGCGGATGTCCTCCCGTGGGATATCGTGCCAAATTCAATCCAATTGGGAGTTAGATCGTCATAACCCCGAGCTGGTTGGAGGGCCCTGCCTATAATGCTCCAAACGTGCTCAATGGGGGAAAGATCCGGTGACTTTGCTGGCCAAGGTGGCATTGGGCAATCACGAAGACAAGCAGTAGAAACTCTCGCCGTGTGCGGGCTGGCATTATCTTGCTGAAATGTGAGCCCAGGATGGCCTGATATGAAGGGCAACACAACAGGGCGTAGAATAACGTTGACGTACCGCTGTGCTGTAAGGGTGCAACGGATGACAACCAAAGGTGCCATGCTATGAAATGAAATGGCACCCCAGGTCATCACTCCTGGTTGTCGGCCAGTATGGCGGAAGACAGTCAAGTAGGTATCCCACCGCTGTCCGGTGCGTCTCCACGTATTTGCTGGTCATTGGGTCTCTGTTCGAAGCGGGACTCATCCCTGAAGACAATTCTACTCCAGTCAGTGACATTCCAAGTCGAATGTGCCCGACACCACTGCAAACGGGCTTGTCGGTGTACAGAGATCAATAGTAGTCGGCGCAAGGGACGCCGTGAGCTCAGCCCCCTTTCTATCAGCCGCCTATGAATGGTCCTTGCGGTCACTGAAGCACCAGTTGCACGTACGATCAATGATAATGATGAATCTGGGGCTGCGAGTGCCTCTCCGACGATTGCTCGGTCCTCACGTTCTGTCGTTTCTCTAGGCCTACCGCTTCCTTCTTGACGCTGTGTTCGGCCATGGTTCACCCATTCCTGCCAACATCGTCTAATAGTGACATCGAGATACTGGAAAGAAATCAGCAAGAAATTAATGATCCTACAAAAATTTTGAAAAATTCTAGCGTTTTTGAAGAATTTTTTAATAAACAAGTCTTATTCTTCCACAAAATACTTATTTGTGAATTCTAAGTGACTTCAGTGTAGTAAAACTGAATATTTATCCTACTTTGGTATATAAAGTAAAATATTGAAAAGTTAAGAAAACGAGGTTGAAGATACCCTTGTCCCCTTAAGTCCAGTTAAGTTAATTATACCTTAAGATGTTTTTGAAAAGGGGAACAGTCCTTTTAACACATGAGTTTTCATTCTATATACGCAAACATTTGTGTCAATCCATAGGAACATGAGATATCCCTGAATCACAAGTGACAGTTTATTAAATTTGTCCTATCTGTAAGTATTTTCACCTTCATGGAGTTGGATATAGTAAACGTTAAATTCTGAATATTTCCTGAAAGTCATATCTATGTAGCTAATAACTAAAAATTAAAACTTTTCATACTCATAGTGAGAAATCTAAGGACATATAGTTTGAATTTTGTCACATAGTACTTCGAAACATTTAAACATTTTTCTGCACATCTTAAATCTGTAAACTTTTAATCGATTTTGTACCACTTTCACTCTTTGAAACCAAGTGGATAAACCAGAAATAATATAGAAAATTCTCGATGATAACCATCGGATCAGGTTATATCGAATGATAACCACTGTATAATATAGAAAATAATATAGAAAATTCTCGATGATAACCACTGCATCAGGTTATTATGAACTATACTTACTCGAGCATTTATCGAGGCAATGTATGCATTAGGGTTTGTCTTACAGACATGCTGCATGAAGTTGATAACGGATAACATCTCTGTTCTCTCGATCGATTGATTTTGCTGTTAGTTTTCTATACTGGGCTATTTTGCTTACCTGCCTGATGACGTTGCTTACTGCATCGTTAATAAAAGTTTCAGTTTAACTATTTATGTTTAACCAGCTGTTATCATATTAAAGTAAAATTTTGTCATAAATTTTTATCCATTGTTTAATGGTGGCCCAAATGGAAGTGAGATTTTTGCTTTAGCGGCAGTAGTTAAATACCCAGAGCTTTGAGTTTGCGTCAGTAAATGACGTTACGTTGTATCTTACGAAACTCAGCTGCTATCGTCTGAAAATGTCAGTGTGCTGTTTTAACGCGTGTAAGCAAGGTGACTACGTACGGTCGTGCCACGCTTCAGGACCTTCAGGAAGAGTAGTGGTAACTACAGTACATGGGCCGGGCCCTCCACTGTAGGATGATATAGCAATGCATAAAACTTCAGTGATCAGTAAAATACGATCAGTAAAATACCCAGCTGGGTCAGCAGGGTCGTAATCGGTAAGATTTTTAATAAGGTCATTTGGTAATCTTTATAGAATTTAATAACAAGATTTTAAAAATAATTTAGAATAGTGGGGAGATTTATCTCCCTATAAATGTCAACATTGCGAAAATACCATGGGGAGTTAGTGATTTGCCGAATAGTCCCGTTTTGAGCAACAGCCAGAATTTTAATGTTAGAATCCGTTGCATATAACCAAACTGGTCCAGCAATACGTAAGTAAGGGTCTTAAGAAAAATTTATAAATGAGCATTTTGTTACCGAAGTTCAATTTACTATTTCAGGCAATTCAGGGGTAAAGTTGTCTTTTAGCGTTACGAAATTTATTGCGATTATTAATGATATGTTGAAAGCCCTGGGGCGTAGTGGTTAAAAGCGTCAAGCTGCCATCCCACAGGTCCAGGGTTTGACCCTGCGACTGGGCAAGGTCGACTCAGCCTTTCATTCCTTGAGTGGGTCGATAAAATGAGGACCAAGTATGCTTGGGAACTAAACTCTGGGGGTACCACGTCAGGTTGACCACCTGACTGAGACATATGCTGTATGGCACCTCAAGCCCCAAGGTCAAGAAAGCAGAGATGGGTACCACCGTCCCTGATCCGCATCGGACTGTTGCGCCGTGAGTTTAGTTTTCATGATATGTTGTTTCCAAGTGAGTTTTTTTTTTATCAAGGATTAACCCTGGGTATTTAAAAGTGCTTGACCAGGAGATAATGGTGGAATCAATTTAAATACTGGAGTTAGCATAGGTTCTATCTATTTTATGGGTGAACATAGTGGCAAAGCACTTATCCGAGTTAATTTTTAGTTTCCCTTTAACGAGCCAGGTCATGCCACGGATTCGTTCAAACAGGGCCAGCGAGCGGTTTTTCCATTTTTGTTGGCAGAAAGTGTTAATGAAGCCGAAATTTATCTTCGTCTGAGGGATGATGTTATTGTCGAAAGGGAGTCAGAGTGCGCAGTATTAATATGGTTTAGGAAATTTCGTAAAGAACGTGTGAACACAGGGCATGCCGAGACCTGCTCAAACACACTTGGCCATCACCGTAGAATCTAATGCCGATAAGCTTTGCTGCGGTGGTCTCCATCTCCCCTCCCCGTCGCCTTGCGACTACTACATCTTTGGCCAAATGAAAAAGGTTTTCAAGGGTCAACGGTTTGCTAACGATTCAGAAGTCCGCGACGTCATTCAAGTCTGGCTTCGCACGTTACCACGGACGTTCTTGAAGCAGGGTATCCAAAATCTAGTAAGCGCTGGTAAACTTGCTTGAACCGACAGGGCTACTATATGTAGCAGACATGTAGATCATGTATCCCTATTACTTCATTTATGTTTAGATATTCCAACCAATAAACCATTACAGAAAAAAAAGCAAAAAGTTTCAATGCAGCGGATTCCAACTTTAAAATTCTGGCTGTTTCTCAAAACAGGACTTTTCGGCAAATCACTAACTCCCCATGGTATTTTTTGCAATGTTGATATTTATAGGGAGATAAATCTCCCCATTATTCAAAATTATCTTCAAAAACTTGCTATTAACTTCCATAAAGATTTACCAAATGATCTTATTAAAAATCTTGCTGATTACGACCATGCTGACCCAGCTAACAAGAAGCGGCCCTGTGACATTCTTGTTCGTAACTTTTAATTGTTTGTCCTGTTCTTTGTTCACTCAGTCTCTTTTTTACCCTATTTTTTACCTTTACTTGTACTGTCGAAGCTTTTTGTTTTCCTCACTTTCTGCTTTCCTTCCTACTTTCAGTTTTTACTGATCACTGGTAAATTTTATGCATTGCTATATCATCCTAGAGTGGAGGGCCCGGCCCATGTACTGTAGTGCTCACTGCTCTTCCTGAATCCTAAAGCAAAAAGTCTCAATATGGTCTTCCGTTTGGGCCACCCTAATACTACAGGTTTTCAAACAATCTATTTCCTGTTCATAGAGTATGAAGATTTTTAACACACCGTGTAATGTACAGGGTTATCAGGAAACAATCCTCCTATTACAAAAATTAATATTTTCCATAATTACAAGCAGAAAATTATAATTAATATGTCTTTGTAAGGAAAAAATTAAATTTTTTTCCGCAGGTGTTTGATATGACTACCTTTAGTCAGCCGTATAATATGATTGCGATATGCAATTTCTTACGAAACACGTTGTAATGTTTCTTTATTAACTGTTGTAAAGCATCACATATGCATGTTGAAGTTCGGGCAGACTTGTTGGCAAAGGTAGTATGAACACAAGATCTTTAACATATCCCCAAAAGGAAACTTGTTGCGCATGGGGTTAAGTCCGGTGACCTAGGAGGGTAGCTGTGTAGGATCAAATCATCCGCTTTACTACGACCAATCGGCTACACAGCTACCCACCTAGGTCACCGGACTTAACCCCATGCGACTTCTTCCTTTAGAAATATGTCAAAGATCTTGTGTTCATGCCACCTTCACCTACAATATTCCCCGAACTTAAACACCGCATTTGTGATGCTTTACAAACAGTAAATAGTGAAACATTACAACATGTTTGGCAAGAAATGGCATATCGCAATGATATTATACGGCTGACTAAAGGAAATCATATCGAACAACTGTGAAAAAAATTAAACATTTTTCCTTCATAATGACATATTAATTATAATTTTATGTTTGCAATTATGGAAAAATATTAAATTTTGTAATCGAAAGGTTATTTCCTGATAACCCTGTATATACACTGAAGAGCTATCTGATATAAGTTTTAGTGTTCACATGACATCTGACATAAAGCTCTTGTCGTTATGGAGAATCTTAAACCCGTTTTTAGAATTCATCTAATCTAAATTATTTAAAAATTGCATTCACGAGAAAACCATAAAACCCTCGGAGGCAGATAATTACGTCATTTAGATCAACGTGCGACGAAAACTAATTGGTGTTCTTATTACCTGAAAGTTTTAAGTCTTTGATGCTGATCTCTGTTTAAATGCAGGATGTACAGTTAAATTCCATGTTTTGACAAGAGGTGAACCCAACTTTCACTTTTCACTATCTAAAGGAAATCTACAAAGAAAATATGTATGATAAGCTGCAGAACATTTGCAAAAAAAAATACCAGACACAGACATAAAACTCCCTACAGAAACTCAGACTCATAATATAATGACTTTCTTTCAGTTGTTATAAATTTACATTATTTTATGATTTTATTAATATTTCTTGTTGAAATGTATCTGAACCAGAAAAATAGTATGGATTATGTTTTTCTGAGTTTTGAAAGCAATTTATCGCTTAGTTAGCATTTTATTTGTTGCCGAACTCTATTCCAGGCATACGCGTTGCTTTCAATACGCGCGTGTTAAATTGTGATTGATGCATAGATACCTTCACCAATGTCGAGTGTATATATATATATAGTGGAAACTCGGTCGATCGTTCCCCGAATCAACGTTCTTCCGTATGATCGTTTATTTCACCCAGTTCCTACGATCATATTGCTTTTTTATGTTCCCGCATGTATCGTTTTCCCGCATTTATCGTTTAGTTCAGTCGGTCCCTTGAAAAATGATAGATCGAGATTCCACTATATATATATATATATACAGTTGAATGGACTCTATGGCGGCCAGTCATCGTTCCGAAAAAAAGTATATATATACAGTGGAATCTCGATCTATCGCTTTTCAAGGGACCGATTGAACTGAACGATAAATACGGGAAAACGATAGATACGAGAATATAACAAAGCAATATGATCGTAGAGACTGGGGGAAATAAACGACGCCTACTAGAAAACGATGATTCGGGCAACGATCGATCGAGATTCCTCTGTATATATATATATATATATATATATATATATATATATATATATATATATATATATATATATTTATGTGTGTGTGTGTGTGTGTGTGTATACAGTGGCTCCCAAAAGTGTTCGTACACTTACGAATTTCAATGAAATAGGGGTCTATCCATTAATTAAAATGAATATTTCAGAATGGGTATTTAATAATAAGATCTATAATCTATTCTTAAGAAAACTGCATGAAATATTTTGAAAACATAGTAAAACTTTATTTTTAAGAAACCAGTAATCAAAAAGTAACAAAAACTTTATCTCACAAAAGTCATCGTACACTGCAAAAATTTTCGGATAAATTCATAGTTAAAATTATCGTCTGGCGCTTTATTTTTATTTTTAAATTGTGGTTGCATTTAAAATATCGTTTGGCTTTAATTTTTGCTTGTCTACTTCGTAATATTCTATTTATTATTTAAAAATGGTTCGTAGTCGTAAAGAAACAACAAACAGCATTCGAAAATTGATTATTTTTCATCATAGTAGTGGTAAATCAGTTCGGAATATTGCTAAATTGCTTAATTTATCCCATTCTACTGTGCAATATATGATAAAACGCTTTAAAGAAGAAAATTGGATCGAAAGCAAGGTAAGAAAATGCCTTCCGGCAAAGTTAACAAAACGTGATCAGAGATTTATAATTAGAAAATTTGTGAAAAATTCACGTTTGAGTGCTGTAAAAGTTTCCGCAGAATTCAATGACACATTTTCTACTTCAATTTCACCTGAAATTTTTTGACGAGCTCTCAGAACAGCTGGATTACATGGGCGTTCTGCCCATAGAAAATTTTTTGTGAGTGAGAAAAACAGAAAGTTTAGGCTTCCCTTCACACTATCAATGATAAATAAACCCCAAAACTATTGGAATAATGTCTTATTTGCCGATGAACATTTTTGGTGCTGATGGGCGTATAATTGAATGGAGAAGAAAAAATGAGGAACTTAATCCCAAGAACTTCGTAGGAACAGTTAAGCATGCCGGTAAGGTATCCTTGTGTGGGTGTGCATGTCAGCATCAGGACTAGGAAATTTGGTATTTATTGATGGCATAATGAATCATGTTGTTTTTATAAATATTTTAAGAGACAATTTAAAATTATCAGCTCAAAATTTGGGTATTGGAAACAACTTTGTTTTTTATCAAGATAACGATCCTAACCACACGGCTCTCAACGTTCGCATCTGGTGTCTCTATAATTGTCCACAAGTTTTGAAAACACCACCTCAATCGCCAGATTTAAACCCAATAGAACATATTTGGAGAGAACTGGAGGTTCGAGTACGAAAACACGACATTCACAAGAAAATCAAACTAAAAACAATTATGATGGAAGAATGTATGAACATTGATGCAAAAATTACAAAAGAACTAAAGCAATCTATTCCCAGACGTTTAAAAGCCGTTGTGGATGCTAAAAGATACCCTACAAAATATTAATTTAACGAAAAATTAGAATATTTACTAATATGTAGAGATTTTTTACAATATATATATATATATATATATATATATATATATATATATATATATATATATATATATATATATATATATATAACGTTTGTTTAACAAATCTGGGATCGTAGGCACTTAATGCAGAACTTGAGTAGGACGCCAACTTAAAATTTTGATTGATACTTTTGCCTAATACAGGATAATATTTCTGGTTCGCATTTATATTAACCAGAAAGTAAAAGCAGATCATGTTTTGCTCAGCTTCTTGGAAACAAAGCACGTGCCTTGTTTCCAAATCTTGTGAGTTAAATGTGAACAAAACTTCAGCGGTATCGAGTAATTGCTATTAAAGCCAAAACTCCAGATGTAGGGTTTTCTATGTATAAGATATATGTAAAAGAGCGTCTTTAGAAGAATTGGTATCATAGTAAATTTAAAAAAGTCATGTTTTTTAAGAATATACTCATTTTCTCTCACAAATAATTTCTTTGACAAGGAATGTATCAATAATATTTATTCTATATTTTTTTCCGAACGTGGAGACACTTGTCGTTAGACATTCGCTTGTATGTACACTGTGAGACTATGAACCATTCATTTAAGGGCACACTGTATAGGTGGCCAGCTCTACCCCCTACAAGCCGGTTCCGTAAATTAGAACTGAATCAAGTGACGAGAGCGGAGAACTTGACCCCTCACCTCCAGAGATTAATTTGAGAACTTGGAGGACATTGCAGCCACGGCAGATTTTTCATGTACCAGCCACCATTAGTGTTGTACACGGCGGTGGATTTGTCAAAGAACCAGTGACGTTCAGGTCACTGGCTCGCTGCCTTTGCCAACTGGGCCACCACACCTTTATTCTATATTGTGTGATGGGGTTTCTACAGTTTTCAGGAACTGAGGTTTCACCATCATTTAGAAACTAAATTTAAACTTCCATAGAATTCCCATGCCATATAAATTTATAGAAATAAATAATGATAATTTAGTATGATAACATAGAGCTTCTACAATACTTAGAAATTAAATTTAACTTTCCATAAACGTGTAAATATAAAGAAATATTCAAATATAGAAATTTTGGTGTTACTGGAAAATTAAATCTGTTGCACTTTAGCTTATTTTCTAAAAAGCTAAGGCTAACCACAATCCATTTTCGATATATGTTTCTCTCCTGATGAACATGGGCTCTACAAAGCATGTCCATGGCGTTTAGTAAATGAATGGTGCAAAACTGTTGTTATTTTAAAATCTTTTTACATGTCGGCAATTGAGAGACATTGCTAATTTAGTGCGCCAAATATCTTGGCGATTTTTTGGGTAATTATCTAAATTATACTCTATTTCTTGCATTAAGGCTGCTGTGTACTAACCCTATTGGATTCGGTCTCCCCAATGTTAACCTACGGAGAAAATGTGTCTACTATTTATAGCTACATGAATTCTTATTATCCAATATAAATGGTAATATGGATAATGGTAATGGTAATGGTAAATGAATAATGGTAATGGTAATGGATATGGTTCCCAATAGCCTGAACTTTTCTCCACCTTACAACAAGATTCATTTTATAATTTTAGTCCATCAAAGGAATTTATGAGAGTTTAAGACACACTATACCAGGTTTTCTCACATTTAATTTAAATTTTAAAATATTATCTGCATATTTTTAAATGAAAAATGCCCCAAGGGGGAAAATTTCTTTCTCTACTACGGAGTATAATTAAAAATATATTCTTTCAATGCAAGTCGGCAAACCTTGAACACATTTTCTCCCTAGGCAAACATTGAGGTGAGTGAATACAATAGGGTTAGTACACAGCCTTAAGCTACGTTTAGAATGCTGAATCAAAATGCATAGCATCAATATAGCTAATTACAAGCGAAAGAGATATTTGATAAAAATGGTTTGAATAATATTTTTAAAATGATATATTCAGGATCATTTGAAGAGTGATCTATTACGAACAAATGTAATTAATGTAATTAACAAATTGTAATTAATGTTATCTTAATTACAATGTTTAAATTATAGCACCGTAATTGCTACACTTATGAAAAGTTTTTACAATAAACTTATTAGGATTAATATTATCTCAATTATAAAATTGGCCATGGTAATTCAGATATTAGTCAAATTTTACCTTACTTTTAATATCCGATGTTTATTAGAGACATTAAAACATTCATCACTGCCTTTGCATTCCTTAATACAACATATAGCTGTATTTTATGCAACGTCTGTATACATGTCTTTCTGCAGGAAAATACAAAACAGTGTTCGCTCGATATGGTTCTTATTTGCAGCCTTTTACCCATGCCCAAATACCGGTTTTATACATGCGTTTATTATTATAAAGGGTTGCGAATTCCGGCAAAGGAGTAGTTATATCCAATCTTTGGAGGAAATACTGTGTGTGAAAATCACATACGGACATCTTTAGGTTCTTTTATGTGGAGCCGACTGCTGCATCTTACATATTTTGTAAAGATATATGGTGCATAATAAATATAATTAAGTTAAATTGCTGTTGCTTTTATTAGGAAAGATGACATGTACTAAGTGCCAAAACAAAAATACTTGTAATATTTCTGCTGAATCTTTTGCAATGCCTTATAACAGCTCTTTGTGCACGAAAGTACACTATAGTTTTCGCTCGATATGGTTTCTGGTTTGCAACCCTTCATTTTCGTAAGTGCCAAATACTGGTAGTCCATAGGCTTTTACTACAGTCAGTGGTGGAAATTGATTTATGAAAACACGATTTTTTAACAAAAACATTTTTAATATTCATTAAAAATGAATGAAACTTCACTCATTATACATGATATGTATAACAACTGATTTACAAAAATAAAATTTCATACATAATAATAAACAAAAGCATAAGGTCAAAAATTAGATTTTCGTAACATACAACCATGGAAATTGATTTATGAAATATCACATTTAATTCACATTAATAAATAGTAAAGCCGCCTTTCTTCATCAAAGTTGCTTTTATTCTAGATGGCATTGATAAAACAAGATTTTGAATGTACTTGTGTTGAATTAGTTTCCAGTTTTGACAGATTGAAGTTTTCAATTCTACAAGTGATATGTACTGCATCCAATCTGCATAAACCTTTCAAACGAGCTGTCCCCAAACGTTTTCGATGGGGTTCAAATCAAAACTATTGGGTAGATGATCTAAAACATCAATATTCTGTTCATCAAACCAATATTTCATTGCATTTGAAATGTGAATACTTGCGTTGTCTTGCATGGAGATGTAATCTAAACTATAATATTGCCATGCAAATGGAAGAAGGGAATTTTCTAAAACTGAGCTGTAATCAAATGAATTCTGGAGACAATTTATAAATACACTTTCACTTCTGCCATCATAAGCAATCACTGCCCAAATCATCAAACTTCCTCCACCAAATTTCTGCTGAATGTAGATTTTGGTTCTTTTCGAAGGTCCCTCCCAGTAATACTTCAAACCATCGGGGCCATCCAAATTAAATTTTTTTTCATCGGAGAAAATGACCTTCTTTCAATTGTCGCCCATTGCCATGTACTTCTCGCAATACTTAAAACACATTTTCTTGTGACGCAGGAGTCTCTTTCCAGACTTCATTTTAGTCCATCTCAAGCTCCTTGAAGAATGTAAAATTTGCCTAACTCTTCTAGAAGTAACAGGAAGGGATAGATCTGCACAAATCTGCTTTGAACTGTGGCTGGTTTTTGGTAGAAGTTGATGAATACCCCTTTTCTCGATCTTAGTTAAACGTGGATTACCTTTTTTGTTAAAATTTTTGCCATAATTTGCTGAATATTTTCTATAGTTATATATTACCCCAACTGATCATTTAATTTATTTACTAATTTCCGGAACAGATTTTTCACATTCTAGATATGCATCGATTTTGGCTCTTTCATCCACAGACAACACCTTTCGTTTACCCATCGTGAAAAGTGTGACTGAAACGTATTGATTCCAATATATAACGCTTTTTATGTCTACTGCACATGTCACGTTACTTGATTTTATGCAAATTTTTGTCAAATTACTTCAGAATAGCCAATGAAATGTGATATTTCATAAATCAATTTCCATGTTTGTATGTTACGAAAGTCTAATATTTAACCTTATGTTTTTCTTTATTATTATGTATGAAATTTCATTTTTGTCAATCATTCGTTATACATAACATATATAATGCATGAAATTTCATTCATTATTAATGAATATGAAAGAAGTTTTTTTTTTAAAACCGTGTTTTTATAAATCAATTTCCAACACTGTATTATAAAGGGATGAAAATTCCAGCAATGGAGTAGTCACTGGCCAGTATGTGGGTAAAATAAAGTGTATGAGAAATGCATACTAACATCTTTGGGATCTTTTCTGCGCACCTTACCGATAAATCTTGCATATTTTGTAAAGATATAATAAATACATTAATGATAAACCGCTGTTGCTTTTACCAGAAAAGTCGACATGTATTAATTGTTTGAATAAAAATACCTGTAATATTGCTGCTGAATTTTTTGCAATGTATTATGTCATCTCTTTGTGCATGAAAGTAAACTATAGTTTTCACTCGATATGGTTTCTGTTTTACAACTCGATCATCTTAAGCGTCAAATGCCGTTAATATATAGGTGATTACTAATATAAAGGAATACATATTTCTGCAATGGAGTAGTCACTACCTGATATTTGGATGAAATAATGTGTATGAGAAACACGTATCAACATCTTTGGGATCCTTTCTGTGGAACTTACTGGTACATCGTGCACATTTTCTAAAGATATACTATATAGTACATAATAAAAACACTGATGTTAAATTGCTGTTATTTTTACCAGAAAAAGATGTCGTGTGTAAGTGTTTAAATAAATATACTTAAAGATTTCTAAGTTATAATGTTTAAACTGTAGCACGTAATTATTATAATTACGAAAGGTTTTTTACAGTAAATTTATTATGATTAATATTAACTCAATTATAACATTGGGTATAGTAATTCCGTTAGTTAAATTTTACCTTA